>DWHQ01000345.1:0-14805 GCA_018247955.1 Eurytides marcellus marcellus | reverse complement strand
GTTTAAAGGCAATGCTAGCGTAGTTTCTAGGAAAAGGACATTTGTCTGCTTTCGCCTGTAAACCAATCCTATTTTGAATTCAAAATAGGATTGGTTTACAATCACTTTTTGACGTCTAATGATTCTATTAACTGTTCGGAAAAATGAAATGCCTCTGTCCTGAGAAGAACAGGCGAAAGCACACAAATGTCCTTTTCCTAGAAACTACGCTAGCATTGCCTTTAAACCAGACAATGAATATGAAAAGAGAAGTATATTATGCATAAAGACACCTTTGCTTGAACGTGGGTAAGTGTAATACCAATTATATGAAAAAAGTAAACGATGCAAAAATAATTTTCAACAGTTAAATTTCCACTTCACCGGATAAAACTGTTCGTGTTACGGCTTGGAAATTACGATCACTATCTGGTGGATGAGTTGGGGATTTGTTCGCAACGTCCACGCGATGCAGCCACTACGTGAGCTGGGTACGAAGCTGATGCATCACATATATTCAGAATAAAACTTCTAAGGCATCATAAAGGTACGTAACGCGAGCGTAGCACTTTTCGCCGGATAAACCATATTTTTACTTTACGTTTGTTCCGCCAAGAATGGTCAAATTACCTAAATCATTTAATAAAAATGCGATGATCTCAATGGAAATGACTGATTCAATGCGTGTACTCTAATATTTTTAGATCAATGAACAATTGGGAAAGACTTGAAACTTATTAAAATATCAATAGTTTTAATAAAAGTTTTAATATCATGTAAGCACTGACAATTCTTTACTAAATTATTGAAATTACTTTATATTTTTTCATAAGACATATTAATTAAACTACGAGCTATTGATACATATAAACAGACACGACTTGACTGACTAACTGATTGTTACGTAACTACTGAAGCTAGCATGTAATTTGCACAATTGTTTGATTTCCATTGATATCGAAACAAGTACTTTAAAAATTGGTATTTAGGTTTTTGGTTAGAATTAAAAAGCATGTGTTTCGTTCACCGCTATTTTTTCAAAAATGAATCCCCTAGACGGTGAAGTCTTGAACCCTCAAGAAGTGAAGAGTTTGGTAATCTACCGATTTTGAAGCTAACGCTATATACTCGTACATATAATATCAAAAAACTTGTTATTTAAAATTAAAGTTAGGGGCATTCAAACTTATTGATTTTACGTCTATCTATGAAGCTTTGATATTGTATCATTTACTGTTTAAAGTATATATTATTTATAATATCTTCAAAATTACAGAGTTCTACTTTCCAACTTTCTACGTTCACTTTGAAATGTAACGTTTATGCAAGGCTCTACGTTAAAACACCATCTACGATTATAACACCTTAAGATGATAATTTATTCATATCACGAATTCCTATGTCTGATAACATAAAATATTATGTAAAATATCTATTTTAGTATTAGCAACTGCAGCTCCTTTGCAGTTGCAGCTACTTCACGACTGAGTAAAGTTCAGACTGTGAAATGAGAATAAGACTAATAAAGAGTTGTTTTTACACGGCCGGTTCTATTTGACTTTCTCAAAAGTGTGAAACCCATGTCATTATAGGACTGGATTTTCAAGATTACTATTATAGCATTGGTGTGAAGAGTTGGAGAACAAATGCCCTGAACATATCAGAAGAACACCAAGCCAAGGTGCTGTAGTGCCGCTGATTATGACAACTATTTTTGTCATATTAAATAGTAAGTTATCTGTTTGCGACGCATTACTTTAAATTTTAAAGGTTTTATTATTTTATGTATTCAATTTAATATTATTGTAATTTTAGTTTTTATTTAATTTTTAGGTGTAATTTGTAATGCATCGTGCATGCATACCTATTAAAAAGAAAAAAATATTAAGGGGGCAACGCGACACTCTGATTGGCTGACGGAGTCGCACGTGATTGGTCGGCCGTTTCGCGCGTAAATTCTTCGCGCTAAAAGTTTGGCGCGCTTAAGAAAAATAATCCGGTTTTGCGCACGAAAGAAAGTAAAGTAACATTTGCGCACTTTTGATAATTTTCATCAGGCGGCTAACCGGAGTGACCGCACTTTTTGATTAATAACACTCTTCTTGAAAGTCCCAATGTCGTATCAGTCCGGGAATACGCCGGCTACAAAACATTCCACAGGTTGGTGGTGCGTGAAAAAATTTCGAGAAAAGCACACGGTTGTGGATTGCCAGCCATCCAAGTAGTGTGATTTAATTTGTTTTTCCATTTGTGCCTATTTAACCAGTTATAAGCATTGTGATTTTTTATTGTGATTGCTTTTTGGGTTTCCATTTGTGCCCATTTGACCAGTTACCAGTGACCATAAGCATATTATGAAAATAAATGTATTTAAGAGAGCTGCATTTCGATTTTGTCACAACATTCTTTCGCTAAATATCCATACGTGGTATGCTAAAAAAGTTATGCAAATAAACGACTGCGAATTGTGAAAGTGCAAAAAGCTTCAGTTTCGTCACTGAATGAGTATATGGTCTGATATATTAGTGTCAGTGTGCGAATCCACAAAGATTTTGTTAGCATATTTGTGTTATATAAAGAGTGGGACAGAGTGAGATGATCTTATCTTGACAGACGTTGATGCTTTTAGCTTACGTGACTCTATATGCTAGTTTCCACGAATTGGATAGACCCCACGTCCTGCGGGGTCACGCATGAGGACATGCGTGTTGTGTCAAAACTTTAATGTTAATGTTATTTAAAATTGAGAGACTGTCGGCTACGGACAGTCGGGGTCCGGTACACGGACCTGGACCGCGGCTGTCGTAGACTGTTGATTGACAAGCGGAACGGGAGGCGGTGAGAACCGCCCCGGGACCTGAGTGAATCTAGTGTACGCGGTGTGAGTATTTCCTACCGTGTTTGTTCACCTACTGTGATCCCTACTGTGTGTCGGTGTAGAGAATACGGGCGGGACCCCCGGCGATGGGTCCTGATAACTATAGGAACACCTCTATGTATCCTAGTAATTACGCTGGAAATATAAATATAATAGTATATTCAAATCGGGAGATGACTGCTTGACGGTAGAATAACTGGCAATGCAGTGGTCTGCACACATCAGAAAGATAAATAACACAGCCTTCACGGACGTAATCAATTTACCGAATCGCGCTATTCGCCCCGGCCGCATTCAGCTGTATAAATATTTATTTTTATCTAAATTGATCGATCGGGATAAGATCGCGCCGGGCATCGTACGATTTTAATTCGTAAAGCGGCCGCGACAGCACCCGCCCAGCGCCCGCTGCGTTACAATAAATCATTCTCCGACGGCCCGCGATGAATAAACAGCGGTTTAATTGACTTTTGATTATGTCTGTGTCGTTTTGGCGGTTCGGAAATCTGTAGTCTAGCGCGTCTAGAGCGAGCACGCCGCCGTTCAACTGCTTTATACATTTACTTCGATAAGATCTAAGGTAATCCGCCTGGATGTGGGAACGTGAGGTGGGGTATTCGAAAAAAGTGTAGGCACTGCATAAATATGTTGAAAATGTCGTGTTATTAAAAGTTAATATGAACGTGATAAAAAAAAAAAACACTGAATCGGTGTGCATACGCGAAAATGGAAGACGTCATACGTTCGGTCTACATTAGTTTTATGGGAGATATAAATTATGGGAGATATGATTTCTTTGATCCTTTGTTGAGAATAAAAAATAGCGTTTTATATAATATCACTTTTGGTCTTAAATATAACGGATCTTTGCGGTGAATTAGTTAAACAAATCTTTTTTTACGTATTTCTATAATTTCATGTGAATTTAGTGCAAAGGTGGCTGCAATTCAGTGAAATTCAATTCAATTCAATTCACGAAAATAGTACTTTATACAACCTTAAAAGTTCTAAAGAAACGACCACATAAATAAAAGTAAAATAACGCTAACAATTCGCCACAACTTGTATATTTCTCGATGTCGCCTTGGAACGTAGAAGGAATGTTGATAAAGTATTTTTTTATTACGTACCGAAAAGTTTGTATGGCTATTAGACATGCAAAATAAATAGTCGCGTTGAAGCACGCACTAAACTTTCGCGGAACGCCAATCGCGGACGTTGGTTAGCTATAAAAAGTCGAATGTTTATACTTTACAAATGGAATAATCGAGATGGTGATTCCAGATTAGAGGTCCCATGTCGCGCCTCTACACAATATAAGGCACTTTGGAATGTTTCCCTTCAGATCCCTCGCGTTTTTGTTATTGTATATTAATGAAGATGTTTTGACAGATCAATATTGAAAACTATTATTAATATCATAGAGACAGTTAATTCATCGGTTGTTTGTAACTTTTTTAAAAAGACGCTAAAAATAAAGTCAAAAACAATATAAATTTCTTTTCTGTAAAAATGCATAAATAATCTGCTTTATATAAATACTTTATAAAAAGACTTCTTTAAGTCACAAGGGCTTATGATACCCTGTCATTTATCATTTTGCTGGCATAAAAGCCTAAAGCGGATATAATTTCCTTACAAAATTGTAATAATCCGTTAGCCCGTTATTGAAATAATGACATCTCTATAGGCTCTTGAACCTATTGGTGCACAGATATCACCAGTAAATAATAAAAAGTAAAGAGATAATTGAAATTGTAAGACTTCTCTTCAAAAATATTACTCAGCTTTGAAATAAAATAAAGGATGAATATATACATACGTCTCACAACTAGGCAAAAACTTTTTCTGTACATAGTGTATTACAATGCTATTATATTATTTCTGTTTTTACTATTATTAGGGCATATGTGCCAGCGGCCCAGTTATGTAATGATATGTTTGAAAAATATTTTTTAATCATCGTGTACTTATCTTATAATGGTTAGTATGCGATTTCTTTCCTTTCTAGTTTGAATTCATGTTACTTCGGCATCTTAAATAGAGCGCTCTGAATCTTAAAAATAATAAAGCGGAACACATACTGAAGTAAGCGATTATCCTAGGCAAATTAAACCGCGCGTCCACCTTACCGGCGCTCATAACTGGCGATTTGACCTTTGCTTACAGCGGACACAATAAATAAGAGCCGCTCGGCTATTGTGCGTAGTGAATGGTGCGCAATTAGCCCCGATGATCACTGACCACCAACCGCGAATTCGCGGGAACCCCGCCCGCTCCCGCTTACGCGTTTGATAGACCGAACAATCAGTAGGAAGGAGTACGACGCGTCCCGTCGGTAGATGCAAAGGTTAACGCATTGTTTCTCTCGAGAACGGGCACCGCTGGGACATTTATTGTGCACCGTTAGCATTCCGGTTGCAACGGTTGCTGATAGTACCGTGAATGTAGTAGGAGAGACTTCAATACATCTAAGCTCTTACTACGTATTTTCAATAGTGAAGTTTGAGAGATTATTATAAGTCTTGAGCAAGGCCGACACGGAAGGATAGAAGAAAAATAACATAATGAAAAATATTTTATGATAGAGGTGACTTTTACTTCCACCATATTTATAACATATGTATGTAGAGTTACAGTAGTTTTGGTAGACCACAGTTGATAAAATAAGATACATCAGCAGTAGCAATTTTGTGTGTTCAGGCTACCGTCATATCGAATGTTACCTTAGTAATAAAATATATTCTTCTAATTATTTCTTCTTTCCGATATTTTACGGTTATGGTAATGGGTACAGAATACATGGTATTTATATCCGGTACATATTACAGATACCGATTACCCAATGTCAACTATAGCCTGCCTCGCGAAGTAGGTTTAATAGATATTTAGGTTCTAATGTATAATATTATTATAATGTTGTAAATAATGGTTGTCGTGAATAAATATCTTTAGTTTTCACTATAGAATATATTATATTTAGTATGGAAACGAAAAGGAATTTAATCGTTCTTTCCCTTAATGCTAAAGCGACCCAATCCTTGGAATGTTCGAATGCAATGTGTGCGAGTGAACAATTTCAATTAACCGGGACCCAAATACTATTTAGTATAAATATAGTTATGTCTCGGGTAGTTCCATTCGATTATTTATATTAGTAATTGAACCCATAAACTAGCACTTGACTTATTGCTGTTAGTAACGAGTTAGCTACCTAATTACTTTATAATGTTCTCCTGTGTTCCTTTATTATCCTTTAAATCATATTTGTGAGAGTACAATCTAGGGAATGGTCTACGGAGAGAGATGGAAGTGTTTTTTTTATTTATCGAACATCTCACTTTCCCTTGTCGTGCGCATCGACTGAAAAGGCAAATCTCTCAATCAAGCCAGCGGTAACACAACACCCTATCCATTCAGGCATCTGAATTTCGAATACACGGTGGGATTTATAAATGTTGCCTATCCAAGAGGGCCGCGTCTAGGCGCGGAACATCCATTCGCGCCAGCCGTACTCCGTCGTCCACTCATCACCTTTTTTCCTCGTGCAATACGATACCCGATCGTTTATAGACGCGCTATCAAACCCGTTCCGAACGAACGCGAGGCGCGGGGAAGGCTGCTTGGAAATATTCAAAGTCGAGGTGACAATTGATTATGCGTCCGGTGCGGACAAAAAGCGGAATAGCGCTATTAGTTATGTCGTCGCCGGGCGTAGGCCGCGGGGAAACAATAGATTGGAGCTGCTTTATGATTCTATAAACATTTATGCCCCTATAAATGGCCTTTTAGCTTTTCGTGGGGCCGAGATTGTGATGTTATCGCAGTCCGGACAGTTTTATTGCGCGAGCGCTGATGGTAGCCCTGTATGAAATTCGCGATGAGTCGTCGATTGTTTCGTTTCGAGATTATTTTGCATGTTCATTAGTTTAATAAGTATCGGACTTAATAAATGATTAGAAATTATTGGGGTACGTGTTAACGGCTATGCTAAATTTCTCACATCGATCGAGTTCCTAGACTCGTGTGTAACGGGAATAAGTTGTTACTCAATTGCTGTTCCGAGAATATTCGTTTTGCTTAGCATGTATTATGTGACATGATATTAAAGAATTTGTTGTATATTAAATTTATGTGTGTATGTTGTACTTAAAATTCAAACATGCATGTCGCGTGGGGAAGTTGAAATGATTAAATTCTAATGATGATTTTAGTCTTTTAAAAATTTACCTATAAGTTAGAAACTGAGTGTATTTTGATTACTTTAAATCTTGTCGGATTCAAATGGAAATCACAGTAGATTTAATTTCCCTTAAAAGTTTTTTTTGTCAAAAACATGTTCAGAGGCGCTTTTTCTTTTGTCAACCGTATTGGAAAATAATACTAAGTACAATTACACTTGTATGTACACAGTTGTTGTCTCTATTTAGGATCACATATTTTGTTTTATAAGAGCGTTTTACATACAAAAATAGCACACGAAAAAATGCCGGAGAACTTTTATATACAAATACTTGCTCCGGATGGGATCGAGCCTATGACCCGCACGCTGAAGCCAATAATTTAGCAACTGCGTCAAACAAGTTAACATTAGTATAATAATTAATCTTGTTTGTATAATATATACGGTAACTATAGTTATTATTAAATGGAACAAAAATTATTGCGTGAGGGTTGGCTAGGTCACAAATAAGGTCCTTACTTAAATGATTTCATCGAGAGTTGTGCGTACGTCGTAAATCACTTAATAAACTAATGTTGTGTTTATTAATAAACGATAAGTAAACGGAGCCATGGCATGGCTTAACTCGTGATATGTTTTCGGATAAATAATTTTGGTTTTGAAATAACGCTAACTTGGTTCTATCGCAAAAAGCAATAATTTTAATTGTTAAGGAACTTGCAAATGCTTTGTCTTTTAGGCGGTATACTATAATTTCTCTCTTTTTCAAGGCCGTGATACACATGCTGTTAACACAAATATTTAAATTTCATTCGTATTCGATTTGTTAATTGTTTACGGTATTTTTTAGAACATTGAAGCAATTACCTAATTACCGACTGTAACTGTAATTCCACTGTTGGTTGTTAGCTAATCGTGCAAAGAATATGGGGACACATTAATTTGCTTATTGTTCACCGCACGCCATTAACTGAATAAATAACTTTAAGTGCGTAAATAATTAGATATTCATTTAACTACGGCGTTAATTAAGCTTTTAAGTTAATTATTTTACTAAACGACCGGTTTTTTATGATTCGAGATTTTTTTTTAAATACTTGAAATGTGCTCTAGTGTGCCGGTATATTTATATTACTCACGCTTACCGTTTAAAATATATTTCTAAATTTTAGAAGATTTCGTTGGCGTAATTTATAAACAGTTGGATTTGGCTTCGTGGGTCGTGAGTTTCATTCTTCCTTACAATACAACGTAATATCTTATAGCAGGGAGCGTTTTTAAATAGAAATATAATTCAGTTTGTCAGTTATCTATTAAGATTAGCATTAACTACTTTTATATTTCAAACATGTGTACTGATTGTCAACCGATTACGACTTTTCTTTATTTTTTATTTGTAAGGCTTCATAGCAAGGTTGGTCCCACACAGATTTAATTGTTATAAAGTCAAATAATAAATGTATGAATTAGGTACGTTTAAATTTTTTTTTAAATTTTCATGTACTGACTACACTGTAAGGTCAAATAATGTATCTAAATTTTACCAATTTTTTTTAAAGGCCTTTAATTTTCTTGTATAAAAGACTGTCTGGTTATAAGTTTTAACCAGCTCATTTTTACACGAGCGTTGTTACCTAACTAGTTTAAAGGTTGCCCATTGCTCGGAGTTTAATTTGTAATTATTACAACTGCAGCTGTTTCCTGTGTGCGATGGGTGGAGTTATTTTTTTATAAGAAGAGACCGCCTCACCGTTATTGGTTGAAAGAAAAAGATATATATCTTGGGATTACATTTGAATTCGCTGGGGGAATACGTTGAAAGGAAAAGAATGTATCGCATATGTTGTTACTAATTATAAGGCGGTTTTTTTTTGTTCGACGCAATGCCAGTATCAGCAAACTTTGAGCTTCGTGTTTGAAGCTCGGTGGGAACCATATCTTGTATTAAAGTTTATTTGTTGAAAGCAATTTATAGTAAAATGAATTTTTTTTATGGAGTAGGTGGGCAAACCTAGCGGCTCACCTGATGAAAAGCGATAACATTTGCAACGTCGAACGTTCTGCAAATGCGTTGCAGATGCACCTTTAAGGTGGGGTGGGCCACCGGCCACCTCACTCATCGGAATAAAAGGAAGCACAAACACTTCTACTTTACGCCGATTTTCTGTGAGGTCGTGATACTTATCCGGTTCGAGCCGGCCCATTCAGCAGCAGCGGAAGCTAGCTCATGGCTCTACCACCGTAAAACTAGAATACTTTATTAAATACCTACAATAAATTCCTATTTGAATAATTTACGGGTAATAATAATCACTTAATGTTAGACATCTCCATACCAAATATTATAATTGTGCAACAAACATGATTCATTGCTACTTGAAAGAAATATAAATCACATTCAAATGTGTAATATTACCAAAGACTGATCATTGACTATGAGTAAAATGCATTCAATAAAGTAAAGCCATGGTATCAAAGCGTGTTTCTTATTATAAGTGCGCAGTTGTTTCCAATTATTTATAGAAAAATTAATTAGCAATCGATCGATAATATTTTCGATGACCAAATTATATAACTGATGTTTATTCAATATGAACTTGATAACGGACTTCATTAAAATTTTAAAGGCATGCATATTTTAAAACGGAATGACCAAGTAGAAAAATGGGCGAGCGGGCTTTTAAAGGATTTAATTAGGGATGCCTCCGCGTTCATACCTGGGTGGCTCGCGAGATCGAACCGAGATAGAGAATGTATATTTTTAATTATCATCCACGATCAGGGCGGGGCAACCCCTAATTTCTATTTTGATACAAACCACGTGAAACATCCGAAACATCTGCAGGTCGTTAGTCATACAAATCCATGGTATTAAGAAATGGTTTTTATCTCGAAGTGGGGAGGAAGCGACGCGTGATTTCGGAGCAGAAAGTTTTGCGATAATTCCCCGAACGTGATACTGCTGGCTTCATAGATAATAACGTTCCCTGAAGATCTATGTTTACTTCTTGAGTTGTGATATATGATTCTTATATTCAAAACGAAATGTTAATAAGTTCGCAATTTTCCTATGAACTTTCTTTACGAAAATATCATAAAGATATTGATAGAGAACTATTTTAATATATCTTGTGAGATATTTAAAAATTTTACGTCTTTAAAAATATTTGATTCGTCAGAAAAAAACTGTCATCTTTTGATAAACTAAGCAATGTGTAATCTAATAAATGTCGTTAAATAAGCAAATCAGTTATAGTATCAGCTGTCTACAAGTATCTATGATCATATTTCATTAGACCTTGTGAGGTATATTTAATTGTGGGAATCCCATTACATGTCAACGGAATAACTAATAGTTATTGTGCGTTTGAATACGGAAACATTTATCTCGAACAATACGGAGATTTTACGACATGCTATTCATAAGAGGTGAGTGCGATTTTTCGCAGCTTCTGTTAACGTTGGGTGGTGGCTTTTGTTTTGGTTTTAATTATTGATGTAAAGTTATTATTAAATCTCTGTTCGTTTCTGATTAAGCGCTACCGCTAAAGTATAACGCTGGCTCAATAAAAATTGCTTCAACAAACGGTTACGACATCTCCCAAAACTGGTTCTTTCTGTACCAACAGTAGATTCGATGGTTCAATGATGGTAAGACCCAAAGATTGGAATACGAGTAGATACTGAAGATAACATCAATATGAATGTTGAAAAGTACGTTAGAGAGGACTATATTGAAAAGAAAGTATCCCGTATTGAATGTTTTTTTTTACTGCGAATCCACAGTAACGAATGATACAGATGTAAATATTTGTGTACATATTTTTTTTACTTATTTTCACTGTAAAATTATGACCGCCCGTAAGTATTTTATGTATTTTTAAGTTATAAATATATTACAACAGAATATACATTTGTTCAGAGTACTATTATAGAAGTTTCGAGATATGGCTAGCTGAGCTGGATGCATACGCAGTAAACTCGTAAAGGAGGTACTACGATTGAACGAGATTGGAAGAATTTATGCGTTCTATCTGCCAAGATTACTGAGCTTACGGTTTGATACGTTAACAATTTAAATGTCACTTCACGGCTATTGCGGAAGTGCATGCGTAGCTGTTATCTCTTAAAATAAAATAAACCAGTGGCTCGCTACTTTTGTGTTAAAATATGAATTTAAATGTTGCTCTGAGAGTATATAATATTGTCGAGGTGAGTAATTTCGATTGAGGCTATAAAAGATGGTGAAGAAAAAAATTCAAAAATACCAACGTCAAACAAAGCCTCCATTTATTTCCAGACCGTCTCTGCTTTTACAAGAATCCTATAAAAAGTTAACATGAGTCACGTTTTAACGATTACCATGACAGATCTGATACTCATACCGAGTATGTACCGTAGTTCCAGTCGAGGAGTTGTGATTGCGTCCACGCTAATTGGACTCGTAGTACGCCTTCAGTAAAGAAATTGTACGGTTTGATGATATATTCACAGAGACGTGTAGCGTGAGTTGGATGCGTGTTGACTTAATGAATCATTATCAGATTTCGCTGTTGATGTGTCGGACGTGCTGTTAGGCTGTTTGAAATGGTAACGTATTTGAAACGACGTTTTATGGTTGCGTTCCCCGTTGTTTAATGGGTCTAATAGACCCGGAGTTGACCCTGTATCGGTGTGTAAATAGCAAATATGTATGCTTATTTTATCTCTTATTTATAATGTAACGATCACGACACGGGAACGGTACAGTTATGGATGAAAGAGGATTATTAATTGTAATTATTACATATAATATGTGGTATAACGTCCTGTATTATTTGTATATATATTTCGGTCTCCTCCAGTTTAGTAAGAGGAGATCAAAGGACGGAGGAATGTGTTTCATGTTCTGCCCCAAGTAAGGTGTGTAAAAATTCGATGTATTTATCGACGTCTTCTATTAAGTGGGTTTGTTTTGGTTAATTTCATGTTGCAAGGTAATTTTATATATATAAATTTCACGCGCATCTACACCAAGATCAGAAATAAGCATATATAGGTCTATTTACCCCGGGTGGGAAATCGAGCATTCGATACGCAACACTGGAGCCAAGAGCCTTAGCAACTGTGACAATCGAGTCTTAAGGCGTGGAGTATTCGTTACTGCTAGCTTGGTTAACGTTACCGTCTCTCCGCCCGTTCTCTCTCGGGTTGTATAGGATATCCGTCTATAAGGCTATAAGATTAAAGGAAATGTAAGTGCACCTTATTCTGCACATACACTTTTGAATATTTATGTGTGTTGTGCTTATACTGTATTTGTTATTGTACGCTACTGTTTGAGTACTGTTGATCTTCAGTAGAGTATTCATAGTTAGCTCAGTTAGAGCTAATTATAAATACTAATTGAGCCGTAGCCTAGTAGTACAGGTCCCATGTAAGGTATTAATTTTATATTGTTGTTTCTTAGTTAGGTTAGAGCATTATAATCAGTGCTGCGTCGGTTGGGCATGTAGAAGGTCCCGTCTACTTTTCGACGCCATCTCTAGATCTAGTACTAGGCTTATTAGTAGTTGGTGAGTACTCGTCATTTTGAGGTCTGTTTAATGTTTCTTTCTCTGCGCCTGGTCTCTCTCAGCTTGTGTCAGGTATCGGTTCAATTGGGCTATGACAGTAAAAAGAGTGAGTGCACCATAGGTGCACTGCAAACATTACTATTTACTATATTATAGCCCTAGGTAGATGGATGGATAGGTCGGCTGCAATCGTACATTTTTATATATAATACACTTATATTATTTGCATAAATTGTTGTAATTTTTTTGTGTAATAAAATGAAATTATTTTGGATTTCAGTGCGTTTTATTTTTAATTTTTACCTACCGACATTTCAACCAAATACTGTCGACTAATTTAATATTACAAGAAGTAAATATACATTTTCCCACTGCAAAGGTACAATCAAATGCGACATAACGCCATGAGAAAACCAAACATGTGGCCACGGTATTCATTCAAAACTAATGGTTTAATCGATAATGGACCAAAACGCCGTAACATGGACTTAGCCAAAAATCTGACATATGCGAAGACTAAACAGGGGTTGCACTTGTCACAAAAAATATATTGAGTGGGTTGAATTGAATACCATGATTAGGTGACTCGTGTCGGGTGCTTACAATACTCAGTTCGTTAAAACTAACTCCCAAAGGGAAATGTCAATGATTGTGGAGTTGTGCTGTTTGTGTTATTTTAGACCGATTGTCTATACAAAATATGTATAACTATAATTCTATTTTTATTATTATTATTTACTACTACTACTACTATTATTTTTGATTACATTTAAGTCAATGTAATTGAAAATAATCTTCTTACCTACAATACATAACACGAGCTGCTATTAAAAATGTTAGTAAAACTAACAAAGCTGGTTCGTTTTTCATTTCTAACTATATTATTGCTTTCCGTTTGTAAAGAATGTAGTCAAGCGCTGGCTAAGTACAGAAAAAAATAAAACAGTGGTATTATTTTACACAATGAAGTTTTAAAATCAATTAAAAAATAACCGTAACCTTTGACTTAATTAACAATTTATGAATAGAGAGGATAGTGAAGTAACATTGGTGTTTAGTTTTTTTTATATTTTTTTTTAACATATAATAGTCGCGAGGATGCCGTCTCTATCGCTCTCTTGTTCTGCCCCGCCTGGGACTGTGGCCGCCCCGTTCGTTGCTCGTTCCCTTTACATTTTGCCGCCACAATGCTCCTGGAAGTTGCTCTAGTCCTTTTTATTTCGGTCACGGTCCTTGAATTACGTAATTAGCGGTAACTTATTGGAAGTTCGGGGGCGTCCTTTTGCTTTCAAACGTGATTAAGTGCCGTTCGGAATGATAATATGTTTGTGCGGGAGGTAATCGCGTTCTACGAGTGGGATTGATGTTCGTGCAATACTGAAATTATTGCGCAATAACATCTCCCCTTCCCTATTCTTTGTTGGATATTCTCGTCTTCTTTTTAATACATTTTTTTAGGAGATAAAAGTGAATAGGCGAGTAAGTCGTGCGCCTGTGAGCGACAAGTTTGACTATAACACAGTGACCATGCAATATAAAATTAATACTTGATATTAACAACAAAAATATATCAATAATAAAATTTATACCATGGGGCAACAACAAACTTTTTTTAGAAGGAGGAGGAGGAGCAAGTTTTGCGTCGAGGCTACATCACAACACCGTGTCACACGAAACATACTTAGTCCTTATGCTGGGGTTAACCTGACTCGCTCGTTGGCGTAGTGGTTAATGCTCTTAATTGCAAAGCCGAAGGTCGTGGGTTTGATTTCTACACAGGATAAAATATTCGTGCGGTAAGCATAAGTCCTGTGTCTGGGTGTTAATTATGCACTTAAAAGGGTGTCACCTCAGGCGGACTTTGCAAAAGAGTTCTACCACATACAGTAACATACATTTTATGACCAACAAATATTGTTGTAGATTTATAATATCACTTCGTATAGTCATTGAATCGACTGATGTCACCAAACAATTAAAAGTATTCTCTGTCATTGTTCGATCTTAAAACAATATCCTGTACAAAAAGTCATGTTACAGCATAATACATATAACCAGACCAACGAACACGGTTTTGGATTATTAATATTGAATAAGGATATCGTATCCATTATATAGATTTGGTCAATTATTGGTTATTCTCAGTAATGCTGGTACGTTACCATGGTAGCACATAGCTTAATTAATAAAATATTCGGTAAGTGTAAATA
>DWHQ01000344.1:0-14812 GCA_018247955.1 Eurytides marcellus marcellus | reverse complement strand
GAGTAAAGTTATTGTAATTCATTAATTGTATTTGTAAATATAGTCGACTAAAAATGAAAAAAAGGTGACACTTTTTCTACCGCTTTCAATAAAATCCGACTGTAAGTGGTTAATATTTGTTAAAATGTTCATAAGGAAAACGTAGCAAACAAACAGACAACTTTTTCAGTATTATTTAAGGCATTGATTCCGAAAGGGACATCAATGGGGCCCACGATACACCCGGCGGGGTTGTGATTGGATGTAATCTTCACATGTTTTGACGAGTTTAGAGAATATGGTATAAATGTAGCAGGAGGGGTTCAATTAAACCAGTAAAATTTTGCATGTGGTCTACTACGAGAAAAAAAAGATTAGAAAAGTCTGATTTAAGGTTAGCTTTAAAATCGTAAAAAAGATCACCAATTTTATAAGTGTCATTACTTGCCGAGTAAGAGTTACAGCGTTATTGACAAAAAAAGTATATGAAACAAATAAATATTAAGACTAAAAAGTTAAGTTAAAATGCATTTACGCCTATAAATGAAAATACATGTAAAAAAAAAAAGAAATACACATTATTATTCATTTATCAACACTCTTATTACTGTTTTAGCAGTGCGTAGCGAAAATAAATTTATCCAGTCCAGTTGTTTTATTTTCGTCAATAGATATGTTTGATACAATCCTAGCGATATGAAGAAATGATAGTATATGAAGTTCATGTTCGTAATTTATTTTGTCGGCGTGCGACTGCCGGCGCCTGGAGAAACACGCAAATAGGTTCAACGACCCCGACCTTGGCGCCTCCGGCGCAAATGTATTGTCTTCACTAGCATACAATTAATCGATATGTAATGAACGCGTTTACAGAAACCGAATTTTCGATTGATTACAATACCTCGTACATTGTACTTAAATGTGCTTGACGATACCTGTTTTTTGGTCACCATATTTCACGTCTTATATTATTTATTGTGCTATATACATTACATTACTACATTCATATCATATATACATTCATCATAATTTACGAAATTCTTCCCTCTCCCTCTCGTCTTCTTCATCGAATTCGAAAACGTTTTTCAAACTCAAAACATTTAGGCAGTTTCAAAATTGAAACTAAATAAAAATACCCGACAGTTGTCTGATTTAAAATAAAAAAGGGAATATACGCTTAAATATATCTCTTTTTAATTACTTTATAATTAATAAATTATGTTTGGTACCTTTAATAAAACGACTCTATCGTATGTCCGTATCAAATGCTCATAACGAAAAAGGCGCGCTCCTAATATTTTTTATCGGGGTTGCCGCGTTAGTATAGCATAGTAGGTCGATGTAACTGTGTCGAAGGCTAGGCCGTGGGCCGGACGGGACAATGGCGCGTGGGAAACAACGATGCCTACGCGGTTCCCACGTACGGGACGCTCCGGAACCGCACCGACACTCGCCCATTCATTGGTTCATTCAAAAAGTGACTTAACTAAATTAATAACCGTTAACGGCTCGTGATACGATCAAACAACGATAATCTGTTATCTGATTGATATACTAAGTGATATTCAATACGACTTTAATGTTCGTATAAATGTTTGTTAAGCTAAAACCAGCATTAATATAAAAAAATTTCCGAAAACGGAAGAGGACGTCGTTAACCACTTTCGAAATTCGGCTATTTCGTTTGAAAACTCGATACCGAATGTAACTGTTTCCGGAAAGCATTATCAAAATGTGATGTCAATCGCGATATCGCGTATCCGGTGCATTTGAAAATATTTCTTTAGATTTTCTTTTTGTATCGGTAAAAAAGAATTGAACAAATGGTGCGTGAATAACAAATTGGCGACCCTATTGCAAAAGTATTACGTAACTATTAAATAATGTTATTAAACAAAATACTCTATAATCAATCTTATCACGCGTATATAAATACAATAAGTGTAATCGCAGTGCATAGGTCTCCATGAAAACTATCTCCGTTAATTTATTACATTGTAATTTTAAACTTAACAGTAATACATTTCTCATATGCGGGCTTTCCGGCAAACATTAGTTATTGTATATTAACCTCGCATTATTGACGCATGCGGGACTCAAAACGATGCGGGGCCCGATTAGGTAAATATATTGATTCCGCGTGTAAAACAAAACTATTAATGTGATAAGACCACAGATTTGACAGAATTGCCGCCTGAATTGGTGCCAGATACAATATTCTGCTTTCAAGCAGTAATATGCAAGTATGACTGTGTTTCGTTACAAAGGGCGATGAATCTAGGAGAATCACTAGGCACATAGATAGGACATTCTGTCTTTGGGTGACGAACGCAGTTCTTTGAGTTAACATGTGGCTCTGTGCTGTCATAAATAAGCATGTCACTCATCGTCCTCTTTTAACTTTGTAATGCTAACCTATTTATTTAAATTTTGGGTGTATTTCTCAAAAGTACCTGCCACATAGGATTTTTATTTGCAAGAGGCGGTTGAAAAAAATAACATCCTATCTCATTAGAAAATTGGATCCTTATAGCCACGGTATATTGCTCAATGATGTGAGAAGTGTATTAAAATCAATATATAATTTAATTTGTATTACATTTTTACAATAGCAGCTCCAGCGTTGTCAGCTCAGTTAACGCAACAGATTTTCCTTGTGACGAACAATTGAGTCCATTGAAAAAGAAGTACGCATACACGTACGTAAGAATCGCATCGAGGAGGGCGACCGCGGGTGAAACTGTTGCGCCGCATTAGTGCGGAACTAACGAACAGGTCGGAATGTCGGGTCATCAACACGATACGGGCATTGAAGGTGAAATAAATTGGGTACGTCATGGGTGTGTCAAAAGCATGGGAGAAATACCGAAAAGCCAGATTATGATTATTAATCGTAAAGCCAAATTATAAACGTCAAAGGTATCAAATGTTTGAAGGCGAAGCTGATTGTATATAACCTGCAAATAACACTGATACGTGGTTCTTTCAGTCAAATAGAATGTTCTTAAAAATTATTCTCAAATTGTTATATGGGTGAATATACGCTATTTGGTATATTATGTTTAAAACTAAATTTTTTATTTTTATTTTATACTAAAGTGATAAAGAATATGATCTTTTATTTTCCACAACCACAAAGCAACAAAATCAATTTACGATAATTATTAGCTTATACATTAAATTTCAGGTAATAATATGATAAAACAGTGATTAATGTATCCTCCCCTGGCCTCCTCTGTTACCAGTTTTTACTAGAATTTTAAATAAATATATTTTTATTTAACGGTTGTAAAGTTGTTTCAAAAGTTCTTGTGTAACTTAATAAACATTTAAACATATTTTATCAAAATCCATTGTAAAAGTATCTTATTAACATCAAAAAAAAATTATTAATTTTCGAGCGATATAACAGTAGTGTCACCTGTGTCATCTAGTGCAATATAACGACTAAAATTTAACACAAAAACTCAAGGCGCTTTTTATATTTTATTATTATATAATGTTAAACTGGTAATGAAATATTAAACGGCAATGTTTGTTGCGTTTAAATGTCATATATTATTTTATTTCTTGGTAAGAAGAATGCGTGGTGTTCTTTTTGAAGATTGTATGTGATTTTGTCACTTCTATAGCGTCACTCCCCTGGCTGTTTATAGGCCAGGGGAAAAATCATGTGAGTCAGGGAAGTTATTTAAATATTGTTTGCTTCATACTATATAATAATGCTTCAATTTATTTAATCTAGTTACTGGCTATAATTAAACATTTCATATTAATACAAAAAGTATGAGAAAATACCTTCATGCGCAATATGTTGTAAATTAAATCTCAGCTACTTTTGTAACAACTATTGTGGTCAGTTTGATTTTTCAGAAAAAAGTTTTCGTATGCTATTGTTATTAAATTTTATTTCTTTTGACACCCTCAATCTTCGAAGGTATGTCAGTTCCATGACAAGGAATTTTCCCCTGGTACGTATTAAATATCTTCTGGCCCGCATCACAACGTATACAAAAATAACTTAATTTAGTAACATAATGAATATTGAATTAAATAGATTACTTTTCCTATGGGAATATCAAAAATACATTTACCGTATATTCATCCATGTCTTCTTTACTAATTTTAAAAGTAAAGGCCCATAAAGTATCCCACGTTATGGAGTAAAGAGTAATAGAACACTTTAAACAGTTTACAAACAGTACTATATTTTACAGTGTTTGCAAAAAGTTTTATAAATAATACTTTAAGAATTTTGTTTGGTCCTATACAACCGATTTCAAATAAATCTAACAAAGAAACAAAATATTCTGCTAATATATTATTCAACTAACTCTGAAAACATATGTGCACAGAATTATTCGTATTTACTCGGAATATACACGTAAGTTGAAGTTGTACATGTAATCACGGGTAACTGGAAATAATTGACAAATGGAGTTAGGCCACTTTCAAAATAAACGACTCATTTATAAATGTCCGTACAACGAGGTGTTGATAGTTGCTTAAAACACTTTTGTTTTTTAGAAAATTAAGCGGCGAGATAAACGACGATTGTGCCTGATGATAAGTGCCAAATTCTGAAAGTTTAGCCCTTAAGACTTCACGTTAATCAATCATATAAGAGTGGTTAAAGGAGAAAAATTTACTTACACAATAGGACCACCCAGAATTAACATAACAGAAAGTCTCAAATATTTAAGTACCATTTAGAATTGGTGTAAGCTTACGATTCGGAATTAAGTGATCATTAAGGTAATTTAGTTGTTTTTGTGTTAATAAGCTCACGTACACGCATATAAAATAAAAAATGAAGTGCGGTATTTTTTCTTTAATGCAGTGCTTCAGTTATGCACAATACATGTAAGAAAAAAAGTGTTTAAGTATCTCTGAGTATCCTCTTCACTTACTGACCTATCCAACAAAACGCAATGTTTATAATATGCGACCGAGATATACAAAAACTGATTTCGCCGCGCAACGTTTTACTAACTGTTGTCACGTTTTCATTGACCTTAATTATTTTCGAGTTGATAAGATAACGTACGGTTGCACAACGATTTGCCAATGCAAAGGCGAAAAGGAGCCTGCAAAGCTTATTGCTGGCTACTTGGCACTTTACAGCGTCAATTCCAGGTCAAATCTCTTCTTGTAACGGTGATGGATATTTTGACAACTGCGCAATTACCAGTAATTCTTTAGTAGATAGTACACGTGCCGCGCGCAAAGAGACTTAGTGATAACAATACACACACTACAAACGGAAAGCTTCTTCTTTACGCTGTAGCTCTTGAATGGTGAATTATTCTGCTGTTGAGTGTCAGATGGAAGGGCTTTGGTGTTCACATATTAAGAGTAGTCCGGCAACAAGTTGTTTATATTTTTTATAAGGTAAAGAGCAATTTTCCAAGCCTCTTACAGATTGTTTAAACAATGGGCGTGAGTTGGAATCCATAATCGTTTGCTTAGCTCTTCCATAATAATGGATCTGGCATCTCCAATTGAATTATTTATCATTTAAAACATTTTCCCCATAAAGGTTTATCCGGTCTTCATTACAACTAAGCGGCCACTAAAATTTGCTTATATACCGATTTCAGTATTAAATATAATCAGAGAATTTGGGCAATACCTTACAGAAATTGGTCAATTAACAAATAAAGTAATATCAACATATTAACTGAAACGGTCTCAACATAGGTATTTTAATAATTATAAGTCTTCAAATTATTTATACTAAAATTCGATGGCACGCGACAAGTGAATGCAGAAATATATACTATAACGTTTGTGCTGCCAGAGATGTTGTTAGTGATAAAAAGGTCATGGCCCGTCTAGACATCACCAAACCCTAACGTAGTCTAGACGCGTGTTTAATATAAAACAAGATAAATCTATCTACGGCTATCCTTAAGCTTATTTCGAGGAATTGTGTAATTCTGGGGTCGACGTCTAGACGAGTCGACGCAGGCGCTCGAAGATCTCCGAGTGCTCGCGATGTCTAATTCAGATGGAAATAAAAATAAAAACCTTTGCTAAACTAAACAATTCGTATTATCGCATAAAACTACAGGTAACATTCAATGTCTTACTTGATTAAGCATTCCATATTCTAATTCTTTTGTTCATAATTGGTACGAACTGTTATATGTAAGTTAAAATATGAATATTGTTAAAGCAATATTTTAAAGGTTTTATCGCGTTTTTCCTATAAAATCTATGCGATTGAAGCGTCTTTTCACATCTCAAATGTAGTTTTTTGCGTAAAAGTATAAAAGGCTGCTGTCAATTATAATATAATTCTCTAATTTTAGTAGAGCTTTGTAGATAAATGTATTATGAAAATTATTTTAAAGCAATCAATAATACCCATTAAAAATTAAAGAAACAGAGGCGATATTATATGACTTGTAGTGACCATTTTAGTTTTCACTTCTTCATTTCCGTTTCTGCATTTCTCAACTGAGTGATCTAAGATGTTGAACGCCACCCACGTGTGACTTTTTGTGCTCCCTTATACAAGACATAACAGGGATTTGCTAAAAGTGACGGGTAGTAATAATAGGCTATATTGTAGCTGTATTATATATTTATATAATAAAAATCTCAGATTGGAGAACCTAATGATGCACCTCGGGATTCAAGTTGTTTCGTGTCTCTTTTACACAGCAACAAAACAAATCATGTTTATTATTATTATACTACCCTATGATAGGGTGAATTAAATCCCACCAATAAAATTATATAGTGACAAACATTATACAAAGGACAAAATAAAATTTGAATGTAGCTATGTAGTATACTTTAATTGATTTGGTCTTCCAAATGGTATTCCCAGAACATTTAGATAACAAATTTTTAATGAACGTTGATGTAAAAAACAACTCGATAACGAATGAAATTAAATAACTAAAACTAAACTACCAGCATACGTACACAAACCAGTAGATAGGTTTGTTGTACGAAGCGGTATTCCCCAAATATTTAGATAACATGCCTACATAACACATTTTAAATTGTTTTATTAACCGACGTAAACATACTATAATTATAGTATGTGAAAACCGTATTAGATTAGAACGAAACTTTTGAAAATTATATGAAAGCGTAACATTAAAAAATAATTTAATTGGCATATACAATTATTTGTTATCTGATTTAATCAGCTTGTTGTGTTTGTTCAATATTTTTTTAACATCATGTGATGGTCACGGTCCCGAATTTGCAATTAGGAAGTTACGTATTGCACAACTAACTCATATCAAATCAAAATATGCCTCTACAAGCACATATGAAGCGCCATTTTTACATCTCAGTTCGTGAGGAAGTTACCGGTCTGAATGCAGTTCTGCGGAAAAAGCCGGCGAGAAACTCAACAGTTGCTCTTTTAAAATATCGTTACAATATGCCTTAATGCAATAATGATAGCTGTCCCATATACGAATCGATCAACTAAATTCCACGCATTTTGGTCCATAAAAATCTCTTGAACAGTATAATATGTATGCAATAGATTATTTCTAATTTTAGACGACTGAGATGTATGTAATGATGAAACTTGGATAACTGTCTTTATATGAGCTTATTTTTCCAAATAAATGTTTAAAGCATTCGTAATGCTGCTCTTTAGTCCTGCCTGTTATAACTGAGCAAATAAAACTATTCCCAACACAAACATTTACAGAACACTCCATTGTTTCAGCCAAGGTATCTGATAATATGATAAAACCCAACGATGTCACTAATAACAATTGATTTACCTACCAAAATTGGTTTCTTGACCAACTAAAAGAGCCTAATTCTATTTAAATTGTAAAAGTAAAACTATATCATGTCTATCTATCTGTATGAGTTCCGAATAGTCAAATAGTTAATAGATACTATAATTCCTAGCATCTATTGTTTATATGTATGTTATGTTTTACAAAACACGATATGTAGTTGAACTATAATACTGCACTTTGGCCGTTGGAGAATCGGGAGAAGAGTTGGGAATACGATCCGAATGACTTGAACGACATACGTAAATATAAATATGCAATAACACAAATGTAATCACGTGCAGGGAGCGAAGGGCAGACGGGGCAGGGACTTGTAATTTGGCGTCGGGACGCCGGCGGACGTCGTGTTCCGGAGGGTCGGGGCTGCATCGCGCCGTGTCGTGTCCGCGTCGCGGCCGTGTCGTCGACCCGTCGCCGTCTAAATGCGCTAGTCTTTTTGCATCGTCCCTCGTAAATAATAGAGGAGCGATGCGCTCCACGTCGCACGCCCGAATGCAATTAACGTCCAGCGCATGATGCATAAGCCGCGCTCCTATATGATTTTATTACGACCAGTTCAATCACCCTTTCGCGAACATCTTCCTTCTAACCTCGTATAACATCCGATTCAATTGAAAAGCCAACCGATTCTAGAACAAAGGTTTCTCATTGTCGACGTCGAAACGAATCGACTGTTACATAATTATGCCGAGATCGGTGCAGAGTAAAAGTTAACACTCATGTATTTATTCTTGCGAGTAACAAGTCTGTCCCTCGTGTGCTACTTTCGTACACATAAAAAGTACAACACGACGGCGTAGGAAACCGCAACGATTAAAAAAACCTATAACATGTAATATTCGGGAACATTGCAAAGTCAGTGGGCGGGGAGCGCTCTCGCAACACCCGTGGCGTGTAATTGCACACGCATCTTTGCACAATGCATCTACGGCGAGAAATACGACACCGCTGATAACAAAAGTCAAATAGTGAAGTCACCACTACCATTGCCTTACTCTATTATTTTATCGATACTACACAAACTAACATTGCTTACATTTAAAATCATTATTATAGCTTTTTAATTGAATGATTTGTTTTAAAGCGATTGTATACGAATTAAAAAAAGCATTTAATCATTTTAGAAACTTTGTTTTCACTGTTTCAAGAGTGTCCACTACCGTCAGTCACCCGACTCGGTCGTCACGTCGCTAATTACAATTAAATTAAAAAAATAACAACAGATTAGCTTCTGCTTCTCTGCGTGAATGAGCAGTAATTTGCAGAGTTATCCCTGGCACTGAGAAGCCGGTACATCATTATCTGCTCGTGTACCAATTCTTCAATAAAGAACCGACTAGTTACCGCACTTTTATTTACTGCCTCGGCCCGCAAGAAATCCCTTTGTGTGCCAAAGCTTTAACTACTGCCACTAAGTTAATAGGTAACGTAAACTAATATTGGCGAATATAGACACTAGGTAAGAGCGAGCCTCGGCGCGCTCCGTGGAGCAAATTAACACGCTAATGCATAATTGGACGCGCTCAATTGAACACCGGACTCAATCGACCGAGCCGTCGCCGACACCTGCACGTTATATCTGTGATATACAACCCATATACGTATACCATTGAGGAAACTGATTATTATTTTGCAGACCTTTATCTGTTTTGGGGCATGGTAATGGAAGAGTTCTCAGAAAAGACCGAGCGCAGTTTATTTTCTTGTAAAACTATAAATCATACGCAGTTTCTGATCAATATTCTCTAGATATTTCGAACATAACCTATGATAGCTGTTTGATGAAATTAACAGGTTAACGGCCAAATATACACAATATTAAATACTTAGTAGTTTTCGAATTCTTGTTTAATTTTTGGATCATTGAGACCGGACAAATCCAAGTGCAATTAACAATTAACGAAATCCTTCAACCAATACAATTATAAATAAAAACCGACTTTTAACACCGACTTTACATTCTGTTTTACTTTAATGAGGATGTTCTCAAGGGCGATACCGTTGTATTTTCTAATTTAAAGGTCCAAAAACCTATGGGACCAACTTTGCGACAAACTCTTTAGAATTAAAAAATAATTCAAATTGGTTGACGATTAACGGAGAGATCACGTAGAAAACATACAAAGACCCCCGCCTTTTCTGCATCGGTTAACGGAGCACAAACTAACACATGCGCTTGCATAATTATTAAGGGTTTTTGTGAATAATAAAATAAGTAATGTTCATTGTAAGAAAAGATTCTAATTGATTCTTGTCGAAATACAAAGGCCATGGATGTAATACGCGAAGACGTACAATGTTGAGGGTAATTACGAAGTAAGAGGAAGGTCGGGCAGCGACGGGTGTTGAAGGTTGTCGAGCTGGCTATAGAGCACCAATTACTCGACCCTCGACGGTGAGACACGTCCTAAGTTAATGTTTAGAAAAGCAGGAGCGTAACAAACTCGATCGAACTGATGGACTTTTCCGAAGGTTGTAATTCTTTAAAAGTCAACAACAAAATTAATTTCAACACCAAGTGAATACGCGTAAGGCATATTCGATAACAAATGCTTTATAAAGAGATATAAAATTGAAACCATGTTTAATATTCGATTACAGTACGCGTTCAGCCGGTGTAATAGCCATCAGCTATTAAGTCACTCACGAAACATTTCACGCTACGTTTTTTCAACAGTAGCCATATATCATCTCCCACCATCGATTTACTTTTTTCCCTCGCTCGATTATCATTAACAATAAAGCCGCCGCGTCGAATGTACGTGGTTTTTTAGCGTCCATTGTCTAAGGTTTTCAATGAGATAAAGTTGGACGGAGGAGGCGAGCGGACGTCGGCCTCTGTGGTCTGGCAACATGGTAAGCCATCGATCAAGCCTTCAATCACAGCATAGGTATGCTTTAGGCGAATATGGTTGCAAAAAATCTGTGGTTTTCCGCCTGACAGACCCCATTGGCTGACTGACAGGCATTCAATCATCAGTGACGGGACGATACGGCCGCTTTAAATGGAAAATCATTTCCGCACCACACCGCCCGGCGGCTATTCGGATTTTCGTAACAAAGGGGGGCTTTCCTCTGCTTATTTATAAACAACCGAATGAAGACGATACTAAAATTGCCTCTTCATTCACCATAAGCAAAATACAATGAAACAACAATGTCATTGTCTACTGCAAACAAAGAAACCGATAAACAAATGGATCGCAAACACAATATTTGTGTTATCTTCGCTTGCAATATTGTGTACATACTAACTGTGGTTCGTTCAGACTTATTTGGAGACATTCATTCATTGTTGAACGACGAGGAAACAAAGCGGTAACCGAGAGAGCTTCCGTTGCGCTGAGTAAGCGATCCATGCAACCGGCTACACAGAGACAAAGGCTAAAAGCGCTAGAATAGTCATTGTAACGAGAACCCCGTGAAAATCGGGCAGGAGGACATCCCGTCCTAACGCTCTGTGTGTACTCGTTTGTTTATCGGCGGGAAATCGAGGCCAGCGAGATGATGAATTGTTGGAACAACAGCCGCCCCAGTCAAAGACCTTGTTCGTAACAACACTTCTTATAGGTACATGTTCACACGCTTGGCGATTGTTCGATTGTGCGACCAAAAAAGCATTCAATTAACGTTCGCATAAAAACATTAGTGTTTGAGGAAACTGTTGCTTCGCGTTGGCGTCACAACAGTTCTTTGTAATTTTAAGCGAAATAACGATTAAGTGTCCTATGGAGTTGGGGTAGACGAATAAAAGGAGGTTGCAATCTGCATATACGCGGAGCGGCGACATTGCAATCCCACTCATGTGCATTGTAACGATGGTTCGAGTTCGTTGCCTACCTGCATTTACTCCGCAGTATTAAAATATGTGAACGAAACAAAGAATTTTTTTTCCACGTATATAAATTCATGTTATATAAAATCCACTCATTGTATAGAAGTCGGCTTTTTAGTTTAACTGTGAGTTCTATTTTCGACGAATAAATTCTCTTTCGTCATTCTTTCAAAAGAACAGAGCAATAAACAGTTAGAATGACAACAGACTTTAAATAATTTATTCTGATGTAACAAGCAAACTTTTCATATTGAGTCACCTCTTTGCTTAGAGCGAGAGTAATTTTGATTTGTATTAGACGCAATAAAAATAATTGGACGCAACAAACATCAAAAACTGATTAACGAGATACAAATTGTCTATCCCTTTTAAAGTCAGTACTTACAATAGTCCTTGAGTTGACAAACGAGTTTTTAAATGCGGGCCTCTCAAACTGTTTAAGCAAATATTGAGAGTAATCTGCATGACTCTGTTCCAATCTACATTTATTAAAATGATTATTTTTACACATAAATGGCGTTACGTGTGTAATCATATGAATACGGAACTCGCTGACACCATAGTAATTAACATTTTAAATGAAGTGGAAAGAGTCAGAGGCAAGAGCGAAAACTCCACCTTAAATACGAGAACGTTCATCATAAAGGATTGACCTATTACACCAATTTCTCGCTACGAGGTTAAAGTGGGCGAGCACAAAAAATTGTGTCAGCAATTCGCAACGGTGGTAATCATTTGTTAAGGCAGTGGGGGTCAACGGTCGACAGCCCGTTGCAAGAGATCCATACATAAGATGTCAGAAGCAGTGTAGTTTCCTTCCAAAGGAAGATATTATTAAAACGTTTATATTGAATTTGTGCGAGTTTTTAACACAACGCTTACAAAGTGTCGCAAAAGGTAGGCACTTGTTCTCTAGTCTATGTCTACCGGCATTATCTGAGCTGGTCTGCCGCAGCGGGAAGTGAAGCCATTGCTCTCGACTGCCGCTCAGTCGACACACCGGTTTAGAAACCCTCGCCGCAACGTTGCTAGGCGTCGATTTCACAACACGTTCGCCATATCCTTGATGGACACGTCGTCGTTGTCCGCTAAGGGACCACAACTACCTACTAGCATGATACCTTTCTCTGAACCTTTAGCATAGCAACGTTACATATATCAATGCAAAAAGTACGGAACATTTAAACTTATAATGCTTCATCGTAAACTACTTATCAGAATTCTTAACTACTGACTAAAGATATATAAATAATTCTTGAAAAGCAAAATACCATACCATTTTGAGACTACAAGATCAAGTTACATTGTTGAACGCCCGAATTAAGCGAGACCAAATAAGGAAACTTTTGATTAAATACCAACACAATTAAGACATATGCGTAGATATACTATGCCTTAATACAGTGAACCGTAATGATTGTTATAATAAAACTAGAGTTTTACTACAACAATCATTCCGATTGGAAGTCCTTAGTGAAGACCTATAGTACAAGTGCGTACATCCTTCGAGTGCTATTTAGTCGACATTGAAAATCAGTCACCGTCAATGCCCCTAAAAGATTGCCTCGTCGGAATTTGCACGGGCTTGGAAGCGTAGGCGCAGCCGGGCAGCTGCGTGGTGCCTTTCCCGCGGAGGCATTGAGGCCGTAGAGGTAAAAGCTTGCCGCGGATTATGTGGGGACTGGTCGGTCTGCTTTCCAGCGGGAGTAAGGGCGGGGCGGGGAGGCCGCGGCCGCTGCCCCCGGCTCCGGGCACGGGCCGTCGCTCGTAGGGCTTCGCCGCAACGGACTGGAAGGAATCGCGCGGATTCCTTCCCTTTGCCTGCGCCTTACACCCGTACCACATTTCACACGTATACGAAGCTAGTGAAATAATATTGTGCTGTTGTACACAACACGGTATTTCAAACAATACCTTTTATTCTAGGTTCTGCGGTTGTCGAGTGTTCTTTAATGTTATATAGATAGATATGAAATAATTCAAGTCTCATTAAATCACCGAGTAATATAGTTTGATCTAAATAACATGAACAATTAAATCTCTCCATTTACTGATGTATATTATACTAATTGCCTTAGCTTTCCAACGCTACAGATATATTAAACACTTAGAATAAGTGTAAACAAAAGAGAAGGATCATTGAAGGAAAATTTTTGAGATTTATAAACTTATTCTCGGGACCTAAATTTGCTTTTGTACTGTATAAAAATAACTTTAATTAAAATAATTAAGGCTTTTTGTAAAAAAAAACAGTTAAATACGAGAGAGATACTCATCACATTAATTTTGAAGTCAGTCATATACGGCTGATATTCTATATATAATCCCTAACAACTACAAAACAAAACTACTAATACGCAGCGTCGAATTTCACATAAATACGGTTGAGCACATAACTAGGGGACAAAGTTATGTTCAATACCAAAAGGCAGTTAATCGGTCGCAGACCCTTAAGTTAACCCAGAAACGAGTAAAGCATAAGTAGTGCGAAGTAATTAGGAAAATAATATGTCGCTGTGGTAGCGTTTGGCGGAAATGGGTCTAGTAGCGACTTGGCATACGCGGTGTTCATTAAGCCACCCCTCCTCGACGTACTTGCATAATGGAGCATCGCCCGCTAAGAGAATTCTTATCGCGTCAAAGCCATGCAAATCTCCAGTAGCTCGAGCCAGAAATCTTTTACGCTTTATAACATTCATCGTCTAATATTAAGGGCGCTGTGGCATACTTTCCACCTGTTTTTCTTTATGCGGCGCTGTCGATAGAATACGTGGGAGCTCTGCCTCCGTAAGCCTTTCGAAACACCGGAGTTGCTGCCAGTTAATTGTTTCCCGGGACGAAAAGAAAAACAATTAATTAGATTTTTTTACCGGTACGTTCGCAAGATTATGGTTATTTTCCTAAAATTAATTTTTAAATTTTGGCAATATGTCAAAAGAAGTTTCATCCTTTAGCTGGAACAAATCCTTTATTTAATATACTTTTTTTTTAATTTCCGACGTTTCGAACAGTCGGTCGTAAATAAACGCAAATGCAATATTCGCAAATTAGTTTCTTTAAAAAAAATACCTGCCTCCATTATAAGGTAGAAATATCTTGTGTTAAAGGCGTTTATATACATAAATTTCACACGAAAAAAACGCCCAGATCCGGAACAATTATCTGTAGTTCGTACAAATATTTGCTCTGGAAATCGAACACACGACCAGCGACGTGG
>DWHQ01000343.1:0-14819 GCA_018247955.1 Eurytides marcellus marcellus | reverse complement strand
AACTTAAAGTAAAAACACATGTTAAGTTTTATACTGTAATGTATATCTTTATATAATGTAAGTAAATAGGCACTATCCATTATCGTGGACCCCCATTTTCTTTTCATGGACCCCCAAATTTTTTTTCGCTGTCGTAGACCCCTTACATGTTGTCATAGACCCCTGGGGGTCTATATAGACCACTTTGGGAATCTATGGTTTAGACGAAGACACGCCCGATGTCTACTGAGCTTAAATGACTTGCCCGTTTTCCTCCTTAGTGATGTTCTACTATCGATAACCGCCGTCGTCTCTTTGTGTCGATATAATTTTCTCGGTATTATGAACGTAGGCTGTTAACGATGTGTTATGCGCAAGGAATGTTGATAATGACGCCGCTCGGCCGGCCCATTACGTATTGCGAAGCCATGTCGCATATCAACGTTTTGCCGTACACTCGATAAGTTGAGTGATAACACACCTTAGTTTATTATTGCAACAATCGTGAACTTGTGCGATAAGAAAAGTTATCTATCATTTTTTGTTTGTTAAAAAAATCCTCCGGGCTTCGGCAATGTTTAGTTATGACATTTTTCTGTCAGCATAAGTTATAAAATCAAATAAAACACGATGTATTCCGTATATTATTTTAATTTTAACCGTGTAGTGCTTGTGTAAATACAAAAAAAATATGATTTAAGCATTACTAATAGTTATATATTTAGTATAAAAGTATAGCTGCTAGTCGATTTCTTACAAATATAAAAGACCAAGGCAGGCCGACAGAATGATTTAATACAATTATACTCTACATCTAATATCTTATACCTTATCATTACTCTTCAGTGCCATCCTAAATGTAATCTTACTTATACTTGTATAAATTGCACAGTAATTTAGTACAATAAACAATAATCTCACGATCCTTACTGTCTGTTAGACGTCATAAAATCTGCGAACATCACAGCGGCAAAAAAATCAACGTCCGCCCCGTCGCCGCGGACGAGTTTCTAATTCAGTTAGATTATAACGTAACGTTAAAATCGATTCATTTCTTATTTAACGCCTATTCCATACCACCGCCTAGATGTCGTGCGATATTTGAGCGCTCGAACAGAAAAAATGACGACCGTTTAGTCCACTGTGACCGACCGTAGCGGGGTCGCTGACCTTTCTTACTGCGGTGACTTTCCATTTTTAACGTCACGCTGGATAATATTCCCGAAGGAAGGACCGGCCGTTGGTACACTCGCCATATGGGGCGCCGTTTCGCGCGGTTCCCCAATCGGCGGTGATGTCACCGGGATGAGGCGGGAACGACCGCCAAGGTTGGCCTAGTAGACCGTGGCCGCATCTCGGGTCCACGGCTCGTTGGTCGCCCGCGAAAGGAGAACGCCGTGCCTTAGTCACCGACCCGAATCGCGACCGCTCACATGCTTTCAGCAAGCAGTGATCGCCGAAGCGCGTCAATCGTTAATAAGGGAATTGGATGACACGAAAGGGGGACGGTTTCAACCTGCAGTAATAACGTGTGTGGCCTATGCCTCTCAAAATACTGGCGCCCTGATACTTAAAATAGGTCGCGGGGAACTTCCGGTTGCTCAGGGACGATGTCAACTGCGTCTTGGTATTTTTGGAGGCCGCATGTTGTCACAATTACACACGATCCCATATAATCGTCTCTATTAATCTCGTGTAGCGATTTGACTTAGTTAGCGGTTGTTTGTTATTCCTCTCTCGAAACATATGCTCGAATCTCAATGGTAGCGCTTTTTAAAAATAAACGTTCTGTTAATTAACTGTACGAAAGTGTTCTCAGTGCAAGTGCTTTATCGTCGAATTATTTATAATCATCTAATCAGAGCGACACTAATGACTGTTTCAAATTCTTTGACCGTGTAATGATTTCAGATATTAATCGTAAATATGCGAACGATGAAGTTTCCTTGTTAATTAAAAACTAAAGATTTAAAGCAGCTACCTCACGAACTGAGATGTGAAAATGACGATTCATAAGTGCTTGTAAACCCTATCTGAATAAATATATTTTGATTTGATTTGATACTTGAACAGTAAGAAGCGGGGGAAATTGAAACGTCCACCGGGGTATCATAAAGCGAAATAGGTTAGGATTACGCGCCGAGAAAATTCTTTCGGTCGGACACAATGGCGATATAGGAAACGGACGGGGTGTGTTCAGATAAGCCGATTGTCTCCTCCCCATTCACACTTCCAAAAAGGTATAGAAGCGCCCCCATATAAAAGCCGCGCAGAAATAGCAACAGTTTTTGCGTAACCTATCACGGCCTTATCGAATTAAGCGTTCCATTGCTTTTTAAGTGTAATTAAGCAATTCTCACATTGCACGCGTACATTGCTCATGTGTATCGAACGAGTTTAACTCTCTGTTTCAAATTTGCCAATGTCGTAAAATGGAGAAAGTTTGAAGGACCTATTGTTTACATATTTCGTAATCTGTTTCTTTATATTAATGTTTATTTCCGGCTAATAGCGAAATACATTTCACTATCGCTATCGCGAATAACATTATTCATGAGTATGAATAATGATTAAATAAATAAACAATTCATAGTAATTGAACAAATTGAAAAGTAATCGAACGATTTTTCTTTTTTGATATAACCGATTTGTAAGCTTTAACGAAAAATTAAAACGCCATCTCTCTTACATTGTACAGCTCGACAGAAAACTTCAATGAACAGTATTTCCGGTCTGTCCATTTTTTCTATTAAGTAAATTTGTATTATTTCCGGACAAAGTTATTGATAAATCGCATTATAAACGTGATCGGAATCACGGGAAACGAAACGACTTGCCGCAGGAATTCTAATTATATAAAAAGCCATTGAAAACTGGTCGCCACGATCAATTCCTCTCTGAGTTCGGTTTATTTTTAGATCTCGCTCTACTTGAGTGAAATCGTTAATTGATTGACATCCGGATGACAGGGGCGGTTTGTAATAGCTAGGAGATATTTACTGGTTAATAATATTATTATAGTAATTTATCAAAACGTAGGGACGAATTCAAAGTTAAATGCGCACTCAAGTCAACCGACGTGGTTTTTAATGTGTAGACATTTTAATATATTCTGGCAATTAATGTAACTATCATATCATCATAATGTTCAGAGAAGATTCGGGTACATTCTGAGTTTTTCTTGGTTACTCCGGACACTTGTCCATCAGTTCCTATATTAACGCATTCGAGATCGATTGCACACCGTGTGTGAAAAAAATTCTTAGGTGCGAGATGCGCACACTGTGTTATTGTCTTATTTATGTGAATTCATTTACGAATTGGGTGATTTCCACAGTAAAAAGTTTCGTTATTAAAAGTATGGAGAAAAAAAAAGTGATCGCTTCCAAAAATCGCCCTCACGAACGAGTTAATAAACTTCTTTTGATACTGTTTTGTCTGTATCTTTGTAATATACAAAAAACTGCGACTTATCCACGTCCACAATAATAACGCTAGTTCGTAATATATATGACTAGCGCGCCAGTTTCGTCTTGCGACATATCGGGTGGAAATGAAAAGTTTATCTTTCCTCGCATTTCCGCTCAGTGTCTCTCCTTCAGATCACACCAGAGATCTTTCCCGGTCGCCGTATATAGCGAGCGCAGTCCGCGTTTAGTAGTAGTGCCATTTCGTATCGCCTTGCCTGGCGGCCGGTGTTAAATTCGCCGTATCTCCATCTAAATTGAGAGTCTCTTATTGTTTTGATGCGTTTTTGATTGTCTCTCGCCTTGGTCCCCTTTTAGGGACGTTGGGCAATCCACGAATTCGTTGCGTTACAGCCATATAGGTAATGTCTCAATGTGAAACCTCCAATGACTAGCGGATATTTAGTGCCGTCCTTTAAGATAGTTTTGGTAGGAACGATTTCGTAACACATTTTGTTATTCCAATCGAGTCGTGTGCTTTATTTGATAACCGATAGCTTGCCGTCTCTCCTTAGAATACGGGACGATATATTTTGTAGCATATCTGTTTTTTTAGTTCTCTAATGTGGTGTTCTCAAGTGGCACTTTGTAAACGTGCGATATTTTCGACGATAACTAAATTTAAAGCGTCGACTAATCCACTTTTTTCGTTCGATTTCATCAAATCTCAATAAAGCGGCGATTGCGTAACTTAATCTTAGAAAGTAACGGTAGCAATTGACCGTCGAAAGTTTATTTCCTTTAATGAAACCGGCGACAGCCAACGGTTCTATTAATACATTTGTAATCGTGGGCTGTGAAATCGCTCCCACAATCAAAGATTTGCGACGCTTTTGAACAAGACATACCAACGGACAGTGTGAAATTTGGTGATACCGCGTGGCAACGTTCTCTTTAATTGCACGTAATGCGGTAGTTTGAATTACGCTGGGTGTCAACACGCATATAACGGTCGTATTTTATTGTGTATATATTTATTTTTATAAATGATTTACTTATCAAAACTTAACATGATCATTTTGTGCCAGTCGTCCAGTCTTAAAGTTGAGAAGTGTTATTATTTTTTCTTTGTCGCATTAAGTGTTGCACCTAACTTTAATATACCACATATATATTTTCTCTTATAATGGTTTATTCAGAGAGGAGGGTGATTTTTTTTAAATAATAGTTTAATATGTGATATCACACAATCAAGCAATGCCAGCAGCTTTAGTCATGCACGTCTATTTTAAAGTTTAATTTTAGAAATAAATACTAATTTGTACTTTTATTATTTGATTTACTCACGCGATTTTTATATATTATTTAGATAAACTATCTAACGGATCATTATATAATTTATTTAATTAGTTGCTTTTTCTTGAGAGCTACTCGTTTCATGTAATAGAAAAAGTGTGATCTATGTTTTGATTCGCCTAACGTTCTGCGTACAACATTATGTTTGTCTTAAATTTTCCTGTATCAAGCCATTTAACGATAGGCCAATGCTAGAGAAAGCCCACGAAGCGCTGCGGGTACCGTGCAGTCACTTTCATTCGTCCGAGCTTTGCGCGTTACGTGCGACTAAGAAATTGTGTTTTTGAACAATTCGCATATGCTATTGAGTGGCTAGCCGCGGTGTGCGGTTAGCTTAGCAGCGAAACTGTTATTTCGCATCAATTCTTTTGTATTTTCAGCGGGCGGATACCCGACCCCGGAGTACGTTGAACTGTTACATGCTTTATGCCTCCATTCTTAATTAGAACGGTATTTAAAACGATTCGTGGGAATAATGAATTGTCAAATGATTCTGCGATACGTATTTGATGGCACTAAAATATTGAGTAGTTATAACAACACCGCAAGCTTTTAATGCCCTTTTTATGGTTGACGGATGCAGTATCTTTATGATAATTACTTGCAATAGACTACGTGTTCCGTCTAGGCGATTTTAGTGATATCTATTTGCGGTTTGTACAATACTTATTTTGGATCGCATTAGCTGATTTGAAAATCACTTATCCTGTTCTTTATAACATTACAAAACCTTTGAATTAATCCAATTCATGTGCTAGGTGACACCTTTCGATTCGAACTTTTGTTTCTTCGGCATGCGTTGCATATCGTCAGTCAAGACTGATGATTGATTGAGATGGAATGATTGAGGTGTGATTAATACAGATAAGGACTTGAATACGCAGATTAAATATGTAACCCCAACTGAGATGTTACTTATAAATATTTAAAACAATATACTTTCGCCAACTTTATACGAACGTACTTCAATCAAATCTATGAATATGATATCAAGATAAGTGTATCAGAAAAGATAAACATTATATGTTGTTTTTGGCATAAGCATAACATATTTCGATTCTGATATTAAAGGTCTTGTTGATTTTTAACGATAGTTTACATCGAGTGTAGGTGCTGTTAAAGGATATTTTTTTTTTGCGATATTATTTTATCCTTGTACCATGACTGAAAGCCACAGTTCGAAAGTCATAAAAAATAATAAAATAAAAAAACTCTTAAACTAATGTAATTATTAATTTGTATATGTAATTTCATTCACATCGAGTTCGATTTCATTTTGTCGAACTTTCGTTTTTATTAATGTTTTATGTAACATCTTAATGTTCCTACATGCGCTAAGTATCTGCATAAGAGTACGTGATTGCGACTTGAGTCTCGTACATATACATAGCCTCCAGCGTATCCTTTGAATAGTAAACATTCGATTCGTATTAATGCATTGTCTTGGTATTTTTCCGCCGAACTTCTTTTTAGCTATAAATAATGCCTATGATGAATATGGCGGTAATAATAAACCTTATAACCTTATTTATTTTCAACAATTCAAACACTCAAATGTTTTATTTATGAGAGAAGGTGGAATGTAGGAGAGTATGGTGTTAGGATTCCGCGGTGAAGGCGAATGTTACCAAAGTAATTACAGGGCACAGATAATAACAATCTTGTGTCTATGTGACCAGGGCAGCGCAGAGAAGCAACCAGTTCAAATTATTAAGCTCTCAAAGACAATTATGTCGTCTTACCACCAGACCTCATGTCAATCATCTTAAAAAAAGCCGACCATAAATGAATTCCGCCGTTTATGGACAATATTTCTACTTTTCGTAAGTCGAAAACCGCCTGGTACATTATGTTTTTTTTTGTGCAGAAATGTTAATAAAAAAAAATATAATGGCACTTTCTCGGACGATTTGACAGGCTCATCCGTATATCCTAGGAAAAAAGGAATCACCAAAAAAGCGTTCTGAATAATATAATCAATATAAATTGGTAGTCGAGATATCATAAAACATTAATTGAATTTTTTAATTGTTTCCTTGTAAAGTCGGTTAATAAACCGTATACTTCTTCTTCTTCTTCTCATCCTTTTCGACGATTATGTGGTATTCTCAGAGTAGGGCTCTAGTCAGTGAGCTATCCACCTCGGAAGTACGTACTTATGAATCATTATTCACTAATCAGCTGACTTTGTGCATCGTTCGTGGTCACTGACGTTATGGTTTACCTTGATAGTATGATACAATTGTTCAATTTACGCCCTATATTTTTAAGACGCAATATGTAATCGCAAATGACACATTTATTCATGTGAAACGTTGTAATACGAAACAACGGTGTAGTAACAGAGTTTAAAAATAAGTTTTACTTTTCTCTTTAACTGTAAGTAATTTTTTTTTTTAATTTAAAATATGATGTAATTTTGTCAATGGGTTTTACGCAACTACTATTGACGCGGTTACGTTTGTGTGAGTTAAAAAATACATCGAAATAACCTACTTTAGCTTTTCGTTACAAAACATTTGTTGATAGCTGTTTATTTCAGTATCCTAAGTCGACTGAAATCTTGGTTAATGTGTTAAGTTTATCGCGTGAGCCGCTTGCTCGTTTGCCTCCTAATCTACAAAAAAAGTAACTCCCAAGATTCAGTCTTCATCTAGTTAGTCTTGTTCTTAGTCTTGAATAATGTAATGTGTGAAAATTTGTTTTTTTTAACGCCGTAATTTAATAATCTTAAGAATATAATTTTATTTTGTAACTTAAATGTTAAAGTATAATGATCTCATTCGATTTAATGTAATACATTTTTGCATTGTGATTATTATTTTTCTCGGTATAGCCGACCTATACAATAGAAGTCATTGTTTGCCTGTGCCAGGCGAGCCTTAAACTTTTTTTTAAATTTTGCCTAAAACTATAGTTCAGCAACAGTAGGAATAAAAAGTGTTGCTTAAATGTTACTACTAGGTGTTTACCCATTATTTCTATATTGTGAAATTAGGCAACGGGACAGAGAAGACGAGTGTCTGCGATGGTATGCGATATATAGCCATAATAGTACAGTACATAACAGTGTCACAGAGTGTTAAATTAATTTTTATTTTATTGGGATTAGCGCATAGTGGTACATTTGCCAGCCATCCAGGTGGTATGGATGGTACCTGGAGGTTTGTCACGGTGTACGGAGGCAGATGTCAGCAACTGGTATTAACTCGAACAATTCCTCAGAACACTCCCATGGTATATATTCTATAGTATTCGCAGAGAGAAGAAACGTCTCTCCGCAGAGTCAAAGGATCTAGTTGATTGAAAAGAACTTGGTCATCGACGATTCGGACAGCTCTGTTTTGTTTTTTTTGTTTTCTTTTTAAATAAATTGAACAGTCCACAATTGCGGGCTCAAAATGCGCTTCGGTGCGCGCGTCTCTCAAATATATAAAGTGTATCTATGGCAAGTAATTATTCTACAAACATTTCCCTACCAACCGAAACATATTATCGTTTACTATAAATTGCTTTGCGTTTTAATAACTGGCAATGGCGTGGTTATTCTTCTGAAGGACAGCAAAATTCATACAATTACAACACTGTCTTTACTACAACATAAATGATTAAAAGTACTAAATGAATTTACCGTAATGTATGCCTACCTGAAGTCGCTCAAAAGAAAATTAATATAGCAAGAATTGCTCGCGACCTAGATATTTAATAATTGTTCTTGCGACTAATAAAAAAGTTACTCATAGCGGCTGCCGCTGATTAAAATTTCAAGTAAAAGCATTCCAACTTTCACTCGATACATTCGCAGAGTTGTGCATTCCTATCGTCCGCTCTATCGTTTTTTTATCTCGACCGCTTGTCCATCCGTCTGCTGAGTGCTGCCAAAGTTATTGTTTCATTCGCGTCATAACATTTCTTTGTAATGCCTCCCTGGCCCGCGCTTTACAAATCGCAGGTCGTAGGTTCGAATCCCGCGGAGGGCAATGACTTTGTGTTGTTGTTTCTTAGTTGGGTGAGGGTATTACGGACTGATCACCTGATTGCCTGCAAAGTAAGATGATCCATGCGTCGGATGGGCATGTAAAAAGTCCGGCTTCTTGTCGACGCCATTTAGCGGTGGCTTAGCGAAGTTAGTCGTTATTAAGAGGTCGGTTTAATGTCACCGCCTCTGCGCCTGATCTCACTCCGGTCAAGTGACAAGAGTTATCCGTCCCATCGGGCTATGAGAGTAAAAGAAGTGAGTGCACCTGTGTCTACGCAAACGCTTGTGCATTATAATATATCCTGCGCCCTTGGCTGATCTCTTGTAGGTCGGCCGCCGTGCCCAGAATCGGTCGGGAGGACATTATTATTATTAATATTTGTCTGAAGGGAATATCTATAGAAATTCCAATGGCTCGAGTATTCGTCGTGTATTTACACTCGGCGCTATTATTAGACGATTTAGATCGGTTATCGAAATTCTTTCTGACCAGCAGGTTTCACCTGAATTTGGTAATGAATTTGTCAATCGTAGAATCTTTTTGTTCACGTGTGTTTTGATAACGTGTTTCAATGGTTCCTAATAATTTAAAGCCTTTTTGATAAATTTTTTGTCATAATCAACTATTCTAAATAAAATAGAGAAAAACTTAGTAACGGTTAGTATATGTAGTCGGCAAAAGATAAATTAAAAATATTATTTTCTACCATATCGTTGTATTTATCACCGTGTTAGCTGTGTGTAAAAAAAATATTAATACGTTAAAATACGTTAAATATAATTTTGTACTGAACAGTGATTAAGAGATACCGATATTGAATTGAACGTTACTGTGTAACTTACCTCCGAGGAGCAACCGCGACGCCGTGCAAGTATACAAATATTGGTTATTAACATTAAATCCCAATAAAAACATACATGTGAAAGTTGTTATGTTTCGATGTTTATTACGATCAGGCAAAAACTAATTTGCATGAAGTTTTGCACTGCACAGACTTATCACCCAGAGAGAGTTTAGCGATTTTAAGTCATGTTTGTTAAATCTAGATTTTGACTTTTTAGCAAACTGGCGATGATTTTTTTATAGATCACATACTTCCCTCTGGATCCAATTTTAAATTCACGGGCAGACGCTAGAAGGTAATATAAAAGTTCTACATTTAAAAGCTGATTTATGCTACCGTATAATATTGCTTTTTGTTAGGAATTCGAGCTTGATGTTAAGCTACAGACATGTCCCCGCAGGACGTGGGGTCTATCCAATTCGTGGAAACTAGCATTTCCACGGTGATTCGATGAGGCTTTATAGAGCCGCACAGGCTAAAAGCTTCAACGTCACTCAAGATAAGGTAAGATACACACGTGCTCAAAATTACGCATGGTCATACAGTATTTAAACTGCAAGAAATCTTAAGTGCTTGGCTATACGTTACGCACATACCTGCTGATATAAGACGATGGATAGATCTAGATATTTATGGACAATAGTTATACAGTCTTCGATCCTTCAAACTGAAATATAGTAGTGCCTACTGATCACTGCTTACCGGTAGAATAACTGGTAGCGGTACTACTCTAGGGGTCCTAGAAATTCTATATTTACGATTCTTATCGCTGGAGACCTTTTATTGGCAATTTATTAAATTGATAGCTTTTAAAACATTTTTGTGAAATAACAGTCGGGTGCGGTTTATTGAGCGCGACATTCGCGTTAATATTATGTTACGTATATTGTTTAAAAATTTTTCAATTTTTTTTTGGTAAATTGAAGCTTTTGTAAATATAAAAAAAAAAAATAAAAAAAAAAACGAGCCAGAGAAGGCGTCTACATACATACGAATACACTTAATCACTTTTACGAAATTAGTGTCGTTTCATTATTATTCCGAAGTTATTTTATCAACCTACTGCGGATTCCAGTTTTCGCGCGATAAACTCGTCCGTAGTCCATAAATTCAAGTTCGAGCTCAAGGCTTTGCATCATTGCGCCTATTGTGTGTTTTTTTTTTAAATTTGTTATCTTTACACTGTGCAAAATAAAGCGTTCCGTTTTTACGAAAGTCGATTGTTACTTTTTTCGTTCACTTCCGAATTTGCTATTGGCAGGATGTTTTTTGTTTAAACTGCAACGACTGTACGTCATCACGATGTAATGTCATTTCTTTTTAGAGTAGGTATATGACTGTTGTTTTTTGTTAAATTGTACGGTAGTGTTCTGTGTGCCTTCGTTTTGGGCATTATGTTAAAACAGGGATTTTATTAAGCAAAATGAAGGCGTTTTTTTTCAACGGTTGCGACTTAATTAAGCAAAATGTAGGCATTTCTTTCACTGGATGCCGTGAAAATTGGTGAATTTACTAGGGACATAAATAATGTTAACTGTCATCTTTTTAAAGAAATATGCCTATCTGTTATACTCTATAACTGTTTTTCTTAATAACTATCTGGTTTACTACTATATCTATTGTAAGTATAAAAGGTTCTATAAAGTGGGTATAAAGTGTTCTGTATATGTCTGCATATTTCTTATTTTAGGAGCGAGCCTGAAAACTGCTGAGCAATGAAACTTATATGGTGTATAATTGCCAATTTGGATTAAAAACTTAAAGTTTGTTTTATCTCAATTGGTTCAGTAGTTCTTATTCTTTCTTCTCAATTGGTTCTTAGAGGCATTATGGCGTACGGTGGAAGGAATGTTCGACGACTAAGTCAGGAGGCAGAGAAAAGGTTCGCAAACCGTCTGGATTACAAGAAATGTCGTAACGGGCATTAACAGTCCTCCCATAAATGTTCTATGATTCCAATATTAATAAAACAATTAAAAATAATAAATTGTAATATTGCCTGCCAGTGCTATCGGCGCAAAGCAATACAACGTACTAAAATAGGATTATTTACGTTTAAATTATGTTCAATGCCTTGATACGTCTTTTGTGTTCCGTAAATCGCGTAGAGATTTTATATGTCTTAAATATAATAGTTTCTAATAGCGCATATTACCGAAAATGGCAATCCATCTCCTGAATTAACTAGTTTCTAGTAAAGGTCGCAGGGGGCAAGATATAACTCAGTCACACATCTATTTATTCTCTTATGACCTCAAGGCAAATATATTGCGCGCATGTGTATGTGTAAGAGCTGCGGCGATAGGTAAAAGTTGATTTATGTGTAGTTCAAAGTCAACAAAAAGTTGTTAGCACTATTTCACTCTGTTGACAGCGTTTGAGGTAGGAGAGAAAGCGATGAGTTATCATAACTATCAGAAAAACAACTGCAAGTATTCGGTTGTTATTCTTTTAGTCATCGTAATATTAGGAAGACGTAGACTATTTTAAAAGAATGTTATCTAATAGTGCTATGCAATCCCTATTCCTACAAGCGAAATATGTCCGTCGTCGTTTGATAGCAAACTGATAAGACTAGAATCAGCCCGGCCTTTACTTTCGTTGCATTGTACATAGCTTACACATAGATATCGGCTTGTAACACGTCTCGATGCACGCATTGTCCTGGCGATACCAGCTGTTGCGATAAACCGACGGTTCTCACCTTAGTGTTACTTTGCGCCGACACCTTGACAAGTGAAAATTCTTAGCGAGATAAAATATCTTCGCAACATCTTTGTTTGCGAAATAAAATGTTTCTTCTTCGATTTATGCGCTTTCTGCATCGAAGAATCGGTTCTTATTAACAAATGATTATTTTAATACTTTAAGTTCGTGGCACTTACTCACCCTTTGATCAGTAATTCCTTTTAATAACTAGCATAACTGAAATGGGCTTATATAAAATATCTATGACAGCCGTATCTATATTCTATATTATGTTATTTAGAATATTGATTATCACGTTTTTGTGGTAAGATTATTTATGCTGTGGTTCTGTGAGGTCATGATACATTCAGTGATAACTACCACCTACCCATCCGTGCCGTAGGGTCTGGTTTTTAATCTACTTTCACTCAACTTCTATCTACATTTACTACGTGTATGGGACACGTAATAACATTATGTTCTACTTTTCGTATTTTGGCAATGTCACAATGACTAAACTAAAACATTAACTTTTAAATCACCCTCTCAAACAAAACTTCGTTTATAACCGTTTTCGCACCAATGATGGTATATATTAAAATCCACCGAGTTGTTTATGTTTTTTCCAGAGTGTACTAAAATAGACATCAAAACATATATACGTTACCATACCCATAACTCTACCGATGCAGACAAGGTAGAAGAGGAAAAATTATAGAACCGCAATTACTTTAGCCTTTCATCGTCTCACAATAACGGCTCTGTTAAACTTAATCGCATGCTGTAGATATTTTAGGACCGTATACGAACGGCAAAGTTTCGCTCCGTAACGAGCCAGCGTTGTGCAATAAACCTGAGGCTACGGATTCTGTGGCGAGTCGAGTGAATATGTCGCGCCGTCGCCATATTGTGCGTCCAGGCCCGTGGGAAATTTTGGAGCCGGAGCGCGCCTTGTGAGAGGCTCGACTGTTAAACGCTTGTGGTTTACGTGCCGTCGCTGCGCTTTAATGGAATAGGCTTTGTATGCGGTCGTTGACGCTATGCGATGGAACTATGAACAGGCTGTCGCTTGTTTTACCTTGGCCCAGTATCGATAGACGACAGTTCGCTCAACGAAAGTAAGAAAATATATTTTATTCCTCCATAGAAGATTACGGCCAATTTGTAGCAATTCTAACTTTGTTTAGTTTTATGATCGCTTTGATAAGCTAGAGTCTTGAAGTTTAAAATATACCAGTTCAGTAACTGATCGGCAAAAATGTAGTAGAACTCGATTCTCTTCAAGTGTTATTAAAGATTATGTGAATGTTATACGAGTAAGTTGGTAAGCGATCAAGGCAATTATGCCAGTTGTGAAAATAGAGAATGTCCCGTTACCACCAGTTACTATTTTACTATTAAAAAGAGAATATTTAAATAAAATAAAATATTCCCTACCAATCGTTTAGTGATTCAAATAGGTTTTATTTTATTAAGGAGTACCTTTTTCTTTATCTTTTTGTTGAGTATAATGTTGGCAATGTTTATACATTTGTTTTGAAATGTCACTGAACACTGACAATACTTCCTCTCTCTCTATCGTCTCTGTCATGGTGTTGTAATTTTGTAAACTATATTAAAGTTACACAGCTTAAGTAATAGTTCCATCTTTTATTTAACCACATAACTTTTGAATATGTTATTTATGATTTGACAAATGAGCTGCTTGATATTGGTAATATGACTCGTTTGGCGCAGTTGCTAATGAATGTGTTCTCTTATCTAATTTTATGAATTTGTATCAAAAATCATATTAGAATTAATAACTTTTTAGTTCGATGCTTTATTAAGTAGCTAAATGTTCTTTTTGTCCCAAGAAGTGAAATATGAACCTTACTGAAAATCAGCATAACGAGAAATATAGCTCTTTACATTTCGCTAAGTGACCTATCCCATGGAATAGTATAGTAACAGTGCAAAGGTGACCCAGCGTAATATAAACCTGATTCCTTTATAATAATAATAAAAAAACTAGGCTAAGTAATATTTTGTGCTCATATGTTCTTTTGAATGCGAGAATCACTATGTTGGTCTTTTTTGTTCTTACGCAGACATTCACAAGCACGTAGCCAAAGGGTGACGGTCGTAAACAAACGCGCGTGAGCGCATTCAAATAAGCCCGCCATCAGCATCCGGCGTTTTCGTTCTTCGCTGCTTTTTTGCTCGAGTCATGGTTTATGCGCTACCTGGAACACTCATCCGGTGTTATATTAATTTACGCGCTAAATTCAGTCGTTTAACTCGTCCTAACTCGAAAATCTAAAAGCATCTGTGAGTTTGAGAACTATTCTAAAACTTTTGGGTTCAAGTAGAGTGCGGGGCAGAAAATAAATAAAATATCGTCGTAAGGTTTTATTGATTAGTTATTATATAGAAATTGACATTTTTCAGTTTGCATTCGTTTTTAATTTCTTCAATCTAAGGAAATAACTAATTAAATATTTTATTATATTAAAGAAAAAATATTATACGTTTTAGATTTGGACCCAATGGTATCAACACAAAGAGATAGATCCTATATTGGAA
>DWHQ01000342.1:0-14845 GCA_018247955.1 Eurytides marcellus marcellus | reverse complement strand
AAGTATATTTATACTTAGTGGAACTTACTTTTTTAAATAAAGTTTTTTTTTTATTAATCAGACACGCCAACAGCACTACCCACATAACATTATTACAATGCAAATATAGGCAAAGGACAATTGGTATGTGTGCCAATTACAGGCATGTACTAGATTTATTTACGTAAGACGCGACATAACTCAATCTAATTAAATTAACAAAAATACAAATTATTTTTCATGTCATAACATTATTTAGAACATTTACATGACTTTTTTTACAAGAATCGAACCCACAACCCTCGACTTTGCAACTATGTCAATCAAGACAATAGTATAAGTATTACATGACTACATCCCATACCATGTTACGTTTTATCGCAGGAATTCCGAGATAATTCACACACTTACGTACCTACATAAAAACTTTCATTAGACCGAATCGAAAATAAATCGGGCGCGATAAAATCAAATTTGAATATCGAAGCCCTTTGTGATCCATCTGACCCTTCCCCCTGATTTGAATCGGGTTCGGGATCCGAATCAAGGCCACGTGAATTGGGTGAATGAAGAGAGCTGATTGTACCGTGGCGGAGTCCTTAAGGGCCCTTTGAAGAGCCCCCAAGGGTCCGTTCAATGTAAACGCGCACAACGGCGCCCTTGCTCTTTTCGTGTGCCAACCCTCAAGTTCTCTTACCTGCCCTCGCGGGGTAAGTGCGTATTATGTATTTCTGTATGTTCTCACTATAGTGAAATAACTCAATTGTTCCCGTGTTTGGCGGAGATCAATGATGTTGGACAATATTGTGTTATAAAATAAAATAGGATTTATGTCTGAATACAAACAGATTCATGACTACGGAACTTTATTATTGGATTATTGGATGGATTTTTGTTGTCTATTAATTTGTTGTAGTAGGAATTAAATTTACATTATGTATTTTAACGTATTAAGGAGTTTATATTTATGGAGTTTGATAGCGTGAATGTTATTTAGTGGAATTAAAATGAAAATTAAGGCGGGATTATCCGTAGTCTTCGCTAAGTTTGGAATTGTTTGTCCTATTACTATGGAGGAAGATAGACGTGTACAAGATTTTGTCTTGGGGTTCCGTTCTTGTCATTGAAGTGCATTGTCTGTTATTGATTCCCCATTATACATAACCACTCGTGTCCTTTGTTCCGAATTTCGTTCGAAATTTAAAAAGGTCGCGCACGTGCGCAGGAGTATATCGGGTTGCGCCGGAAGCGTGCCGGCTGAAGCACAATGGCTACCGGATGTGGCCGCTCGAAACGACACCTATCACTATATCGATAACTCGGAAAGCTCGATATTTATCGACATCACTACGGCCGAGTTCACCACGGTATTGATTTCTCCGTTTGGCGTGTCGCTAATGGGCCGGTGGATTTTTTCGCTACGCTATTTACATAGTCGATAAAAAGTCATCCAATTGCATACATTACTAGTTAAGGATATCTTGTCGTGGCCTCGGGTAGGGCGGGGCTTGTGAGGCTGTCGATATATTACCGTAGGGCAGGATGCCGGGCGTCTCTATCGCTTTAGATTAAAGGCCGTATCGTTGAATGGAAATAAATTATTATGATTGGTGCCGCACAGGCCACCTGCCCGCGCGGCTCGTAAACGCTCGCTAATAAGGATGGGCCCTGTCACCGTGATTTACATCTGATACGGCGAGCTTTAATGACGCGTTGCGATTCATTAAGCAGTCATTAGCGGTCGCAGGATGTGTTTAACGCTGTTCGTGTAACGGTTTTATATTTTTTTCTGTGAAAACTGACCCTTACATTATTGCATTGCAATTGGGATATGATGATTATTTATAATAATGCTTTGCCCGAGGTTTTGCTTACGGGGATTTTTATTTTAGATTATATTTCGTATAGAAAAAAAATCGGGTCAAAAAGCAGCCTATGTATGTATCCTAAAAACAACACCGAATTTTGGCATTCCAAAAAGCATACCGATCTGATGTTACGTTTTTACGAAAATAGAGAACAAATCAACAGTCACCTTTTTTTTTATTAATGTTAGTAATGATACTACAACTAAGCGTGACTATGACTATGAACGATGAAAATTATGTTATTAATGTTACTTAGCGTCATGCAATTACGATGCATCAGACATAGGTGCGCATAATAATTCTCCTAGATCTTATTATTATGTAAGGTTCCACCGTAAACGTATTTCACTAATATTAAATATCTATCTTAACTAATATTTTATTCAATGATACTAAAGTTTGATATATATATAAACAAATTGTTTTAATGTTTTTTAATCTTAACATATTCAGCTATTTCATTTTTTTCGTAACATTTCTCTATCAACGATCGACATGTTTAAAAAAAGAATTGATCCTTTTCTTTTCGTATATTAATTTTTAAACCCGTCCAGTTTGATGAGATGCCAGTGACAAGACACCCGGCCTTGGGCCTTGGTTAGTCGAGGCGTTTTGCAAGTAAAGTTCCGCGCCGTACGTCCGGCGATTAGGTTCGGCTTGCGCAACCCGAGGATGCACCGAACCGCCTTGCGACAGCGCGGATGCCTCCGAATTGCACCAATGCGTGAACATACGCCTTATTAATATGAACGCGTTGCGCAAAACGCACAACGCACGCCGTTCGCGGCGTTTTCTGCCGACCTTCGGCCGCGCGCCCCAATTGCATACGTTGGAAACGCTCGGCTTGTCGCGAGGACGTGAAAATCGACTATAGGCATGGTACAGGCGAACGATGTCTTCACGCACATGATGCAGAAAGACACACACACACACACAGATAAATGTGAACGAAACACTCGTGTCCGATAAAATGCGTATTTTAGTTTTACGCAGTAAGGCCCCCAAAAATCTGGCGTAAATTACCTCGGCCTTTCCTTATTGTTTACTTAGTAAGTAATAAAAGTAAAACTAGTTTCCATGCTATATGGGTTCCATAGGACATTGTGCACGTTAATTTCTTAACATCGGTTGATACGAGTTGTATGTCGTAGCTGGATGTAGTAGACCTCCTAATATGAATTATATATATTAAACGAATTCTAGTAACTATATATAAGTGTATTAGTGCAATCAAAATCTGAGTCTAATTACGCCCCTAATGCTGCAAAGTTTTCATGTGTAAATTTTCGTATATGTTAAAATTATGCAGCGAAATTCAAGTCAATACTGACTAAATTAGATGTTTTGTTTGTGATTATCGGTGGTATCTTAATAAACAGACGGTGGTTCCATTTAATTTAATTATTAGAATGAGAAAGTATTAAATGTGAGGTTATTGTATTGTTTGTGTATTACAGGCCGATATTACATATTGTTAAGTACTTGGCAACATGTAAAACAACGTTAATTACGAAAATAGTGAGTGAAATCGAAAAACAATACCGATTAATAATAACAATAACAAAACGGTTAAATATTAATTCGGCAACGATTAGTTTCTATTAATTTTCCCGTTCTTAAATAATTTGTAATCAAAATTTGTTGTTAATATTTAATGTTAGGTTCAGAATGTAGTGAATGTTAACAGGTTTGTCTTAACACGGTTATGATAATACAGTTTTAACTAGGTTTAAATTCTAAGCTTTGGACCACTCACCTTTCCAGAGAATCAGGGGGTCCAGCTCAGTCGTGTCCCTGGATCGGGAGCTTGGGTGTAAAAACATGTTTTAACCAGAATCCAGGTCTCCCATATTTATGCACGCGGCACTGACACTTAGTTCCGGCGATTAGACACACGAAATGATTGACTTCGTAAAATCCTAGATGTCGCTACTGTATTGTGACAGAATTGTCACGGTATTGTGAGGATGTTAACAACTGGTTATATTAAAAGCACAGAATCGTTGCCGTTTTGTTGTATATCGTTGATAAAGAGCACGGCGGGAGTATGCTCGAAGACTGATTGCCAAATGGTACGAGCATACGCATCACGGCCGAAAGTGAGGGCGGCGCTGGTAGGGGCTCACGTTTAGCGTATTTGCTAACGTCTTGTTATTTACACTGTTTTTTTCATCGCTCTTGCATATCAACCGGACATTAGCAACTGCGTATGCACAAAAAGTGCACGAAAAACTTCACAAAAAACATACCAATAACTCAACCGTCAGCTGTTTTTAATTTCCATCAGCATAATAAATGGATCTTTCTATAACCTATACAAATCCAATAAAGGATGCATTTCAAAAGTTAATTGTAAATGATTCGATATGCCTGACGAAACTTTTTGATATAAAAGTATAGTTTCAATGCAATAAACACACACACTTTGTTAATACAAAAATCATAAAAATAACTATAGAAAGTCTGATACATTTAAATCTTCATAATGAGATTTTAATAAAAGTTCAAACAACAAGGCAAGTAATACTTGTAGCTTATAAAACTCAACCTTTTCCGAGTACTGATTTTGATCATGACACGTGCAATAAGTGACATTTGGCAACGTGTTGCGACACGCATTAGAAATGGCGCGGATGACACGCTCGTAACTGTGGCACGGGCACGAGACGCCGGAGCCTCGGATGCGCTGAAAGGGAGCGGAAAAACGGCGCCAAGGTCGAGTTTGCGTTAGACTGGTGCGCGCCCGACTGGAAAAGTTATTCGTCCGCTGTTTCTCCTATTGGCTTTTTGATTTTAGAAAATATGAATGATTTATCCTTTTCAAGGAGACCGATTCTGCCGCGTTTTATCGTTTTTTGAGAGATAAAGGGACGACAACGGCAAGTAATGCGCAAGTGAGCGACACAGCTGGCCACAACACATTGACCACACAGAATTTTTTTGGCCTCTCGCTGTGCTCATTACCCAGAGACTTAAGATTTTATATCTCCATGTTCAGTACTGTGGTGATATTGCCACTCAAACTCGAAGACAGTAGTCCTTACACATTGCATCTTGGTGATAGAATAATTGGCAATGCAGTGGTACTATCCCAGGTGAACTTTGCAAAAGATCCATTCCACTTATAATTATATTGCTTATAACTCCATTTTATTGAGACTTCCTAATAAAACGGGGCATGAATCTATTAGTTTGTTCGTGATTTAAAACGCTAGGTATATTAACACTAATTAAACTCAATTAAAATTTGTAAAATAGTTTAATTTCAACATTTTAAACATTCGCGTAATTATAAGAAATCCTATTATATATATTATCCTATACGTTTTTGTTTTTTGTCAGCGTTCATTAAAATAGATGTGTATTTTGCTCTTTATTTTCTGGCTCTACGCAAATTGGTTTAATATTGTAATAGTCTGTTGTAATATTGTAATAGGCTTTAAACCTGTCGTCAATTGTTACCGTCAATATAATGTTTATATGAGGAAAGGCAGCTTTCGATGATTTCCTCCCGTTACAATAAAAAGGTGAATAACCCGTAGCTACATGTGTAACCTTAGAAAGAGATTGCATCGCTGTAAGAGGTATCGAAATAGAATCATGTTAAAACACCTCATCGATACCATATACATATATCAGGATGATGGACGCGAAACACGCTATGGAAGTGTAAATTAGTTGTCGAGATGTCCACGGGACCACCCGTGCTAACGACCCGGTGGGGGCACCTTGTCTCTTCGGGTTATTTATTATTTCAGCAGCAGCGTTCGCTACAGTCAAAACACCGCGCCGCTATGATTTACAGCGCAATAAACACGCTTTATATCTGATGAAAATGAGCTTTTACACTTGATATTGCACAGACGCCCGGCGATTGTAAAATTTTGATTCATTATTCCCTACTTCTAGATGCAGTGCTGTAGAAAATCGTGACAGTTTGTGGACCATTTTTGCCTATGAATACATAAACCCTTAAAGTTGCATTTAAGATTGGAATCTTTAATAGGATGGTATTTTTTATATTTTTATAAAATTAAATTAGACGTTTTAAGCGAAAAAATTAAATGAATTAGTCCCAAAATATGCTTACCTGTCAAGATTTGAATGAAAATCGTATAAAGGCATAACGTATAGAGAATTATTTTGGAATAACGTTCCTTTTAATTTTATAGCACATTTACGTCAGATAAAAATAACTAACACGTAACAGTTAACCGTAGAAGGCAACGACTTAGAATCTTATCTCTAATTGCCTATAAATAACTTTAGTATAACACTGTACATAATGCACTAATGCTAATGAAGATAGATTTTCGACTATCATACTTTAAATTCCGTTTCCTAACGACCGTCCGATATAACGCTTCTCTTAGAGAATTTCCTTACGTTACAAAGCTTTTAAAACTTATCGATATTACAGCTTTGACGATCGATTTGGTGATATCTGAGCGGTTTAGTTTAATGCAGAAGCTCTTTCGAAAGATTAATAAATGATTCGTGGTGGGTCGTGACTGTACCAGCTGTCTGAAGACATTGCTCCAATCTAATCTAACTTATCTAGTCAGGTTTGATCCCGGCCGATACCGGTTGAGTCGAACATAAGTTTGTTTATGTCACAGTCGACAATATCTAGATTTTTTAACAGTATCGACTTTATTAACTGTAACCAGTAACTGGAACGTAATTGTCGGGTTATCTCGAATAGTAGTTTAATGAGACTGACTTTACCGCTTCGTAGATAAGCCACCGACTAACTTATCTTTATTGGTTGATAGCGACAGTCTACAGATTATGCAATGGGGATTATGTTTGCATCGGTTAGGGGTTATAAATTTAGACTTTTTATTTGAGACATTATTTAAAATATTGCATTAACTATTGTGCTTACTAATAGTTTTTAATTAAAAAAATAAAAACCAACGAATTGACCGAATATCTAGCAAATCTATCCTACGCAGTTTGGTGCCAAAACGCGAGATGTCTCTAAATTATTTAATCATGATAAGAAAAGTATTAGTTTTATTATCAACTGTTATGATAATATTAGTAGTATAGTAGTCTCTGTAATTTGATATTCTATCTGCAATTGTATACTACGAATTTATATTCTGAAAAGTCTTGAGAGTAATGTTGAAAATTTGGTTGAACTTACTTTTTGTAGAATATTGGCTGGGTGGCGACTTCGCCATGCTGTGGACTGAAAAGATAGTTCGGATATTTTAATCACTTACCGGTATTGTTGTTGTTGTAATGGTGGGCGGGTGGGGGGATGTAATCGGAGAGCTCAGGAAGGCACACGTTGCTCTCGTACATGTTTGGGGGCACGTTTGCTAGGAGGGAACGCTCCTTCTCAACATCTGTGAAAAATACCATCCCTTAATCGTTATGTTCATCAATTGATTCTACTGAATTATGGCTTTCGAAAACAAATTTTGTGACTAAAAATAAGCTAAGTGCATAGTTTACACTCATCGTTTCATTAATTCCTGCCTCTCTAATCATTCATATTTCTGAGCAGTAATTGTCGTGATCAAATAAGTGTCCTTTATAATGTTACTGATTACTGTAAAGATATTTAATGGATCGTCAATTCTTTTTACATAAACTGGTAGGAAAATTATCCCATTTAGTTACTGGAGTAAGCTATTTTCACTCGTTAAACCGGCTTTTACAGTGTCCTTAAACTTAATTAGCGATTGAACTTCCTGATAAGTACCGTGTAATATTATAATATGCTTGATGATATTTCAATCGGTTATTAAGTAGTTTTCGGAGAGCTTACTAGACATAACCAATTTCAATAGCAGTCTGATTTATTTCACGTTCTTATAAAATTAAAAAGAGAAACATTTCATTCTTGTATTGTAACGAAGCTGCAATGCGAACGTACCTTTCTGAAGGATCTCGAGGTGCTCCCACAGTATGTCGCCCATGAAGGCAGGCGCTCGCGCGACGAACTCGTCGCGGCCCATCGCGCAGATGTCCTTGCCCTGTGCACGTGCAAACTGCTGAAGGGCGACACCCTCCAGGGAGAACTCGCGAGCGGCCCAGCGCAGCCACGCGGCCACCGCCGCCTCGCTCCATTGGCGAGGGTCTGCCGGAATATTTCAGTTGTTATTACATAACAAATATATAACATAAGGGTATGGTCTCACAAAACCACAATGGCCTCATTGCAGTATTTCCAGGTTTAGATTTGATGGAAGTGGAGGATTAGTTTTGATAAAGGTGATGAAACGAGCAAGTCTAGTGTCTGATGGTAAGCGACACGTCGGTCTAGTCAACCCAGGGCCAAACAGAAACTGCATAGCCCTTTGCTGCGCCTGTCACTCACGAGATTCATAATATTATTTCTCTACGCCCAGTAAGTTGCTAAATGCTGGCTACTTTGCCCTTCAAACCGAAACGCAGTAGTGCTTACACATTACTATATGCTCAATACTGTAATGGTTGCTTTAGAGCGTCATTACAATAGTAAAATAAGCCTTAGTTTAAAATAAATATGGTACGAAATATTTCGATATTTTAGGAATGTTAATGTCTATGCATTCAAGCACTTTAGGATCCTCATTGCAGCGTTTCCAGTCTTACGTTAAGATTTAGTTTAATGTCTTATGTAGATAGAAGATGGTCTATTCAAAATCTAATCCTATGACCTAAGATGCTTTGGAACGTCAATTATAGTTCGGCTTTAACTTTCTGCTGTTCTACAATAGAAGCTATTAGGGTCAGGCAGATTATACAGAATGCCGATCTAAATTAGAAACACTTATACTTCTCGGAATGTAAATGTGAAATTTTTCATAATCAATCTTAATATCTATCACCATCAGTATCCATCAGCTTGACATACTCTACTAATGATTTCAAAAAATAAAATACTTGCTCTATTGTGATCAAAAAACAACTACCACATTTCCAAAATTTAAAAAAAAGCATTTCCATACTGCGATTGTATTCTTTAAATCTAATAGCTTTTCTAATTTCGAATGGCAATACAAAGACGATCCAAATAAAATGGCGGCGATAGAACGCCGCAACTGTGTGGCAACGCGAACAATTAGCCGGGCCACGTTTCCCAACAGCGGAACTTGCCTCACCGGCCGGAAGCTCCTCGACCTTGGCGCCGAATGCGCACCCCACGAATGGTGTACGATAAAAGTGATTTCTAATTGTGAGTCTGTGGAATTATGTCGGACGAATTGATTGTTATTCTTCAATATCCCGTTTACGCCTCTCCAGTCTCTTGCTAGGCTTTTAAGGCGAGTTGTCTACCGGACGTATCGTCGTCAGTTGTGAAATGATCTCTTTCACGAAGTCGAATGAGCGTTTGAAAAGTTTTATCGCTTCTGTTTTTAACTAACAGACATTGCGTTTTTTTTCTCTGTCAATGGTGTTGGGAAAGATTATTAATGTCATTTATTAATAACAAATAATTCAGTCAACAACGAAAAGGTGTCGAGTAAATTCGGAAAAATATTGATCATGATCTTTGTGTTCGCTTGTAACTGAACGGAGCAAATTTGGTTCTGTGTTTATCTACAATGACAAATGTAGGACATAATCTTTTTAACATCAAATATTGCATTTATTGTTTGACATTTATCTTTTAAGAATCAGTCAATAGAATCAAATCGCAAGTGTACGACTTAATTAGAATCTCAGTTATTGTAAAAAAATAAGGCTTCATAACTAATTTCTTAGTTCAATGATCTATTATATATATTCTCTCATCTTTATCTCAGTTTTTTAGCATTCCATTACATATGTTTAAGTTGATTACAACTATAGTTTTAAAAAAATCTCCAATAATTTGGTTACCGATTAAGAAATCCTGTATTGATAAAACATCTCCCGCAGTCTTTAATGCGTTACCAGTATATACTGTTTAAAAATGTGTCGGATATAAAGTTTATTTTTCTTTCATATCCGTTGGAGGAAGCTCCTTAGAATAAGTCTTTTACCGGCCCTCCTTTTGAGTGATTCCTTACAATGGATATATAACTTCAGGATGCTTGCTTCGGGGAAACATTCCAGTGTTTAATAGACACGTGTACTTTTTTATTCCTTAATGTGGTAATAATATTCGAACTAAACAATCTATGATGAATTTAGTATAAATCATCGTATTCGCTCTAAATATAATGTGAATATAAAATAGTCCATAATAAGTGAATGTAATATTTATTTTATTTTGTTATAGAGTAGTATACTAAGCAAGCAGTGCGGCTGATGTTTATTCAGTATTGCTATTAATAGGTTCTTATAGTTATGTCTATTGCGTTATTAACGAAATGCAAGAAAATAATACTTCAAACGGTACTTATATGTAAATACTTAGCACGTGGCCCCTTCTAGGAATAGTAGAAGTTGTTAAACAGGAAAACATAATTTAACCATCCTTAATTACAAACCGAAAGAGGGGGTCCATTCATAAAACAGAATCTGCTACGAGGCAACATATAAAACCAGCAAACGTTTTACATTACATAAATAATTCGAGAATCATCAATCGGCGCTTTTAAGAAAGTCGATCGATGTATAAGGTTATCGCAGATTAGCGTCGGTATTGGAACTTGACTTTTCCCCGAGCTAAAAAGTGGACGCGAGCGGAGCTAATAACGAATAATTAGTTTGATTGCGGCTTTCAGTCGCAGGCCGCCCGCGGGACACGCCGCGGTGTACGCGAGCCTCCGGCGCGTGGTTGGTGCACTGTGCCCACTGTTGTACGAGAAACGACATAAAAAAATCGTTCCTTTTAGAATGTTTTCCTTATGAATCCAATGTCAGTCGTACGGACTTTCGTGAAGAGAAAAACAAATTGCCTGGTAATAAGGGACTATGTTGCCACAGCACAGCGCGGTTTAGTGTTTGGACCTAAATAAAAAGCTCAAAAGTGTTGCGTTTGTTAAGATGGTTACAGGTAATAAGATTGATCATCGCTATGCTAAGTCATTTTGTCCAACTCTTTAATTTAGGTACACGTGGAACAAGCTTTTCTGTTACTCAAACAGTTAACTCGTGTGAGACAGTACCCTGGCCTCATTTGAGGCATGAAGAATCATTCATTCAGTAAGGTGGCCGGTGGCTCACTGACACATTTAGAGAGCGGGACATCATGGCTGATGCTGTTATTATCTATGGCAGTTACCTCTCACCATCAGAAGTATCGCTTGTCTGTTATTGAGAGTTTCATTCATAAATATATTAACGATTTAGCTTTCAGTTACGTACCTTAGCTGTCTTAGGGTGGATTCGACCAAACGTCATGAAATAGCAGAGTAGACATCACTAGAAAATGTTTACTCGTTGGTTATACTCTTAAGATATTTGCGATTGCGTTTTTCCATTGAAAACGTAGAGTAGCTAACATTGGGTATTGTTACTCTAAAATGGACCGATGAACGATGAATGAACATTTAAACCAACTAAATGAAAACTAAACTAAAAAAAAATATTTGTAAGGCATTGCATGTTATTTTATGTTTACATAATTTTGTCGGATTATATTGGTGCCGTAGCGGCCGTCAATAAAATACCCTCAAATATCTTTTTCACTCGATGAATTTTGGGCGGTAAAGCGGATTACTTTTAGTTTGTTAGATATTTCCGGTACCAAACCTAGTAAAACGAATAGTTCTCCAACTCTAGAGTAATTAATGATTTTAGTAGCAGGATCAGACTTATACCAACTTTGGTCGAATCCACCCTTTGTTTTTTCAATTTTCAATTAGACTGGTGCAAATTTTTGAGATGTCGCCGGTTTTGGAGATACTGGGTATAGTTATTGACACAAAAAGTCGACCAACATTCGTTACACGTACAATCGTAATAAGGTGTCAATCGCGTAATTATTTTTACATATTATTTGGCCATTAAATACTTTTTTTACAAAAGTCTACTAGACTAGTTATCACGGAAGCGTGTCTCAAATTGGATAGTTAAGAAGTTATTTTTTTATTATGGAGTAGGCTGAGATTCGAGCAAGCGGTCCACCTGATGGTAAGCGATCACCGCCGCCCATGGACATTTGCATCATTACAGAAAATGCGTTGTCAGCCTTTAAGCCGGGAATTTTTGAAAGATGGAGGGAAGAAAAGAGAAGGAGGGGAGAGAGGGAGCTGGAAGGGGGAGGAAGGGCTCCACCCTTCCTCCTCCTTCCATGGAGAGGGATGCCCCTCCTGCCGCCTCATTCACCGGACGAAATGCGGAAGCAAAAACACTTCCACTTTACGTCGATTTTCTGTGAGGTCGTGGTATTTATCCGGTTCGAGCGAGCCCATTCAGCAGCGGGAACAGCTGCGTAACCATCGTTAAGAAATTTTTCTGCTATCCATGTATGTATACAATTATACGTGCATTCTTTTTTTTAAAGTAACGTAAATACTCTAATGTTATTAGGTAGTAAAAAAAATCGGTCGTGCAAAGAAGCAATATATGATGAAATATTTAAAGGTAATGAACTTTGCAAAAACTCCATATAATTTCATACAACGACCTCTATTCTTCCATTAACTACTAGTTTGAATCGCGTGCTGAGAAACAGCTGTTTGAGTTTGGGGGCCACGATTATACATGATTATATATCGTGCTAATATGTACAATTTTAAACACATCGTAGTTTAAATTGTTGTAGTGTAATTATAAAAATAATAAGATTTTTTTTTTAAATCCATCTATTGGGCGATTTTTCTAATATACGTGTTAATACGCTTCTTTAATACTCTATTTTATAATTAAATTGATTATTTATTAATGCATTGTTTATAAAAGAAATCAATGTCGTGTCGTCTGTGTTCTTGGATACGTGCAACGGCGTAACAGTAGTAGCGAACGACAGAAGGCATAAAACGTTTAGTCGTAGAGTTCCCGTCTTTATACGTTTGATTTAAATATTTGACTTACAATAATGTTCTTTATTGAATTTCTAGTTTTTTGGGCTAGTTTGTATCAGATCTTCATAATAGCCAATATAACGTTTTGTCAAACGATTTTATCTTAAGGGCGATAAAGTTTATATCTATCAATTATCGTTTTATTTTAGATAATGCAGATAATATCTTTTTGGTAATGTATCGTCCCTAGTCATTAGTGAGAATGAGATATAAGCGTTACTTTTCTTTTTTTATGTTTGAGACAGGTTTTAATGAAGTTTGGTGAAAATTTTTCCAATTAAGATGAATGTTAGTATCATCACAGTATATTTATAGTACGGACTTCCCTGCTGCATTTATCTATATATCTATCATTACTAGCTTTTATAACTATTATGTACGTAGGTACGTATTATGTAAAAATTACTTGCAAGTTATCTGTTCATATTGTTTCTAGAGCAAGCTTATGGAATAGAAACATATTTATTACCACTGATCGTTATTGTCCATCATGTGATCTAAAAATTTGAACTGTGAGTTGTTTGAAAGTTCGGAAACTTAAATTCTAAATAAAACGCCGTATTAATATTTAATTTATAATTAATTGTTGTAAATTTAATTGAATTTTTTTCTATTTATAACGTCTCCCGTGAAACATACGAAGTCAAATTAAGGACAGGCTTACTAATTAAACCATTCGAATGATATATTTAAGCTTTAAAATTATAATAAATCAAAAGTAGAAAAAAAAATTACAAGTGACAACCGTTTAATGGCTCGGTTGACTATTTATTCGTTTTTTTAAAGGACGCCTTTCATTAATGACATATGGCGCGCGGTACAAATGTAGGTAGATATTGAGTGAGGTTATCTTATGGTAATAGACCAATTTCATTAACAACCGATGTCTGGATAAGGCGGCCTTGTCGAGAGTTATCTGGACTACATTGTGAACAGCGATGGCGCTCGTTTTGTGTTCGATTTAAGATCTTCGAATAGATAGACGGGGAACAACAATTCGACCATTTCCATAGAGTATTTATTGATGCTCGGATTTTTTTTATCTCCACAACACATGCGGGCTTAATAGGTTGATCTCGCATTATTTAAGATAAAATAATAATTTCAGATAAATAACTATTTAAACAAGTACTTACTTTTCGTTGATTTACATCTATATATTATCGATAATTTAGAATGTATGTTTTTTCAAGTCAAATGCACGTTAGTCGTATGTATGTAATATACGACTAACGTGCATACGACTAAATGTCTACGAATTAACTAATGATTTTATTTGTTTTAATTATAACAGAATTTTTATTCAAGATTTTTTTTATCATCCGACGTTCCAAAAACTTTACATTAGTCAATAAAAAAAAAGATTACGTCAAACACAAAACTGAAGTCATGTGTACAAAAACATAATATAAGCTTTTGAAAGCTGTTAAATAAATATGACCAAGAGAGTTTACTTTTCATATAATTCAGGGGGAATTGTATGAAAAGTAAACAAATAAATGGAACCATTTTGATTTCGAATATCAAAATTTTTTTTATGTATTTCGGATAATGATTATATACGAAGCTTAATAATTTTCAACTAACTATTAAATAATACCTGGTAATAGGGAAACGTTTATGTGAACTTGATATTCCCTTAAGCACAACATCTCTATATTTGCATAGTATAGAGAAATACAGCTAATGAATTATTGATCTGCGTGTTTGTTGTGGACTGTGGTTTAGCATAATGTCACTGGTCGGTATTTATTTATGCAAGCCGCGATGTACTGATGCATTTCTTTAATACTACACGCATCACGATTTCTTACAATTGCGGCTCTACGTCTTTGTGCAGCAGTTCAATATCTCCAATATGTCCCTTGTATGACGCCGGATTCTTCTATAACTTGGTCACATTTCGACACTCATCGTGGTAGATAAAACTCCACAACAATACATTTTACATAATTAGTAAATTGGTGACATCGTCTTGAGCCATCGTGAGGTAAAGAAGGCTTTTCGCTGGTTAAGCTTATAGGTTTAATTAAAAAAACCCTAAGTTTAAAGATAATTATGTACATGCGCGAGTCTTTCATGTAAATAATATAAATATAAATG
>DWHQ01000341.1:0-14846 GCA_018247955.1 Eurytides marcellus marcellus | reverse complement strand
CATTTTTCACCATATTATATATTTTTTTAATAATCATCATTTAAAACACATTGTGTTTAGATTTCATTTAGGCAACTTAAGTGACGAAACAGAGATAATTTTTAATATATTTAAACTGCAATATTCTTTCATCTTTCAGCTCTAGTTTTAAATACACGTAATATATGGGAATAGTAGTAGATTTTATAAAGTATTACATATTAGCTAAAAATATTGTTGCAAAGTTTTTAGAGCTACTTTACCCTTTTTTAGTCAGAGATTTGATGTTTGATGTAAGCAAAAAGCAATTAACTTAAAAAAAATCTACTGTCTATCAATCGCCTTTTACTATACCAAGTAGGTCATGGACTACAAGCCTCAATCCTTAACAGGAAATGGACACTAAAATGTTCATTACAAATTTTATCTGTTTCCGATTTGGTTTACATTGAATATATTTTTAGGAACATAGATGTTTTATAACCTAGCCTAATCTACTTTTATACTCGAGTTAACTCTTGAAGTAAAATAACCAATAAATATCCTCAGAGGTAGACATTATGTTATTAGAAAAACTAAATGATGAAAGACCAAACAAAAAAAATGTGTCAACTTCTCAAGAAATATTAAACATGATGGTAAAAAATTCAACTCACAAAACGTATAGTAAAAGTGATGAAACTTTCGTAACAGCTATTGTATTTCAAACAGCTTTAATTAGTGTTTCCTAATGTGCCTTCTAGGTTCATGCACTTGAAATCGTGCACCTTGAACGGGCCCAAGTTGCATTCAGCGCAGCGTCAAAGAATCGACGAGTCATACTTTCAAATGTCGATTCGCTTGAATGAATTGTTTGTGTTATCTTTACAAGCCGATGTGATGCCATAGCTGAACTCCGTGGAGTCTTTCGCAACTTGATAGACGTTGACTGGTGATGGACGCAGCGGTTGGTCATTTAATTTGGGGTACTAATCACATTTGAACACCTATACAAGTGTTCACGTTAAGTACCCGTTGGCATCAATCGTTCGGAAAATACAAAAATATAGTTGTAATTGTAATACTTTATAGGTTATAAATATAATTATTTATTACTATTATATTACCTATAAAGTATTGCAACTCATATAAATTTAAAGTTTTTTTTTTTAAATAGCATTCTTATGTATTTTAAGAGAATTAATTGCATGCAATATAAATTGGACTTTTTAGAAAAACATTTGTAGTGATAGGACACCTTTGCATTATCCACCTTGAGAAGCAATACGCCTTTGCTATTGTACAGTTATCAGTTATTGTACCACAAAAAACAACGTGCAGGTATGTGTTAATTTGTTTTGAAAATTAAACCCGATGGTTACCGTAAAATAATTTAACTTTATAACTTTATTAAGTCCAGTCTTTACCAAAATATATTCTTATAAAATTTAAGAAAACATCTCACTGTTATTCGCGCTGTAATTAGGCTGAATGGACCAAAATATATAAACGCTTATTCGAAAAAGCGATAAAATGTGAAATAAAGATAAGTTATTGGACGCGTTGATTGCGTAAATATGCAAAGGGTCGGTTCGCAGTGTTAGCGGGGGGCAAAAGGTGCGGCCGTACGCTGCGAAGGCCGTGTGCCTGTCGCAATCAAGATGCTGGAAGCCATCGCCAAGTGTCAGCGGCGAAGTGGTTTTCGAAATAGTTACGTGACTGTGTTGCTTTTCGTACGCCAGAATGAATGGCTTCATTCTATATCAAAAGATATGGTCAATAGGTAAAACTTTAAAACACTACATAAATATATATTAGGAATATTCCAATGTACCTATATATATATATGTACTCCTATATTATAACTTATAAGTCACTGTCAAAAGTCGGTCATAAGTGCTATGGTCTTGAGTAAAGATTTTGTACTACTGGGGAAATATTACATAGATATTAGTTGTACGCATTAGCCATAGCTAGTTCACCGGATGGTGGAATGGTGAAGGGAAAAGCTACAGCCATTGAATGACTTGTTTTTAAACCCGTAAAGTCTTTATTCTATTAGTCTCTCTTTTTCCTACCCGTATTTATGTAATTCTAAGTAGTTTCCTTGAGTCAATATATGACGGGATTGACCCGCGAAACAAGTAAAAGAAAACAGGATGAACAAAGTAATTTCGCAACATTAATTTTTTCATTCAAATCTTGCAAACAGACAATATACTGTTTTCAAATAAATCAAAAGTAAAATCTAATATGCAACTGAGATTTTAACACTGACCTCCTTCAGACCGTCGAGCCGCCCAAGGGATTTGGACTGTCGCAACGGCAGGAATGCCTTCAATGCGTCGATGCGCGAGGACTTCTCCGGCTCTGCGTTCGCGGCTGCGGTGAGGTCAGCGCAAGAGAGCCGAGCTTTACGGCGCTTGTCAAGCAGCTGCTTCGCCGTGCGGGAGCGGCGTTGCACCGGCGCCGCTTCCTCCTCGGGCTCGCTGCAAACTTCCCGGGCCGCGTGTACGGTGTGCCTCCGCCGTGACACCGGCGGTGACGTCAGACGCGACACCAACGATTCGAACATCGCACTAGCCGCTCGGCCGACCATGTATCACATCACACAAACCCATCCTTCCCGACCCCGTACGACTCGATCCCTATAATCAAACACACCCCGTTACAACAGCCCCGCGCACAGGGGTGGTGAGCCTCGGGTACCGACCGTTGACACCGTGACGGTGACAATCATTGTACCATATTCGCCGTGAGCACACTCGGCACCGTTTTGTCGGGGCCCCATTCAGACGGCGCGGACCGTGACGGCACGTAACTCCGGATATGGCAAAATCCACAGTATACGTAAACAAATGATAGGACTACATAAATGACGATGAACGCGACGGTAGGAGACGAAACAAAAGTGAACGTGTCAGAATTTCGTTTTTCACACGTTTGACGGATAATGCAGCATAGGTTCATTAACCCAGTTGCCGCGTTTCGTAATTAAGTGAGACTGAGAGCGGACGGTTCCTAGTTCGACGGTGAGGCGCGGCCGCGACGCTCGAAAGTGTGCCGCTGTCACCGTCCCGCGCCCAAAACATTGCCGTGGCAAGCTGCCACGCCATCGTATAGTACACAAGGCCAATAACTAATAACGTAAACAGAAAAACATCCGTAAAGCCGAAACCCTCACGAAACAGGCCACGCGAAACGTCACATCGCAATACTTCTCATCGTTCCGAATCGATTCTGAATAGATGTGAAACAGTGGATATTTTTTATTCTAGTTGCGTAAATATTTTTATCCGCAAATCGGTCAAGATGTTGACACCATAATTGCTGTCGGTAGAAAATTTTATTTTGTGTCCGTTACACTGGCCAGACAAGATTTGTACATAATGGTAAATAACTTTGTAATAAAGTAAATAAAATACTGCATAAAAACAACAGTCTATATAGTGCACTGGTGCAGTCAAACTTACTTTGTCTAACTAAACAATGAAATAACTACACGATGATCCGATACCCGCATACATGCTCAGATTTCACAATTTACTCGAGAAGACGCATGTTTCAATTGAACTTTATCGTAAGCCCAACGTAGAAACTCTTATTAGCATTTGTCCCGCCATTCATGCATTTACATTTCCTTCGGTATTCTCACGAGTATCATATAAAGTGAAAAGAGTAAATTAATCGTGAGTTGGATGGACCTTTGAAATTAATTCTTTCAGTATCTAGAGTATATCTGTTAACCATAATGCTCAATTCATAAGTAATAAGAGTTACATAGTTCCCTTCAATAAAGTCGCAAACACAGCTCGGCCGCAAACATCTGCACCTGTGTCAAGATGGATTGTTTCTGTTCGATGATTGTGTTTTACCTACAATGGCGTTGCAAAACCACCGAGATACTTTGTAAAACTGTTCAACGTCGTTAGAGTCCATTTTCGTCTGTACAAAAGAATGTAATTTACTTCGCCATTGAACGACGTCCAAACTAGAGACGGTCGCGCGGCGTGTTAAATTAAAATAGTACGCAATATTGCGTGTCGCGTACTATGTATGGATTGGTGCGGCGAGGTGTTGCTTGTGGGCGCGGCGCTCGAGGGCTGGCAGCTCCGGCCGGTGGCTATAGTTTGTGGAGCATGGCTCGGCTAATAAAACGGTTAGTCCTAAGCCGAGCAACGATGCAAACCGGTACGCGGACCGGTCCCCGCCTCCCCTCATCCCGCGCTCCCGCACGCGCTCCGAGCTCGAGCACCACATCCCCGCGCGCTTCTAAAATACACGCATCCACATCACCTTATCAAGAGAGCCGCGGCTAAGCCTGTTCATCTGCTCTCCTATTTCACAGGCCCGCCCTGGCAAAGATGGTATCCGATTCGAGATAAATATGCAATGTAATATCGGCACTGTGGTCTGACAGACCGCAGTTTAGATTAAATGCATCATCCGTGAAACAAAACGGATTCTCGGCAAAACGTGATCCGCCGACGAATCTGCAACGGCGGCGTGGTGCGCCATTGTGATGCAACCGTGTCCAAAGCGGCGTATGTTTGAACGATTAGACGGAGAATAGTTCTAATGTGGCGTGAAAACAATCGGCGAAAGTCCGCTATAACAAGACAGCCAATAGGCGAACGTAGTGACAAAGGCGTAGATTAGAAAGTGCGTTGCGTTTCAGAGGGGCCGTGGTACAGGGCGCCCATACGCTCTGATTGGCGCCCTATCTGTAGATCTGTCGCAGCCGCGCGCCGCGCTACGTGACCGTGCCCGTAAAGCTATTTATAAACGCCCATAATTTACAATTTTGGCACAGCTACTTCAATATTGGACGGACAGTGGAGACGTTTCATATTTAGAACGCTTAGTTATCACGTGCCTCTATCATAGAACAGGAATCGATTTATAACCGCTACTCGCTTTTAATATTTTAAAATTACTTATTCCATGAAGTATATAAATAGCTATTGAAGTTATTACTAATTTATAAATGGGAATAGATGTAAACTAAAATACGCTATATTGTTTTTACATTGCGTCGTAATAAAAGATAAAGAGGCTGAAGCGATTCGGGCCAGTTGTGTTCGAATTTTATCGCTTGGCTGAGTTACGGCGGGGTGCATCGTGTTAAGGTGTCTCCGGTCACGGAAATAGAGAGATTAGGAGGTCAGGCGATGACCTTGAGCGTAAGTGGGCCGCTCGTGAGATGGGCTATCAGGTGGGAGACGTCACGTTACAGCCCACCGGGCACGCTCTAGCTGTATAACGCGCGAACTCTCCCGTATTATATAAATAATATATATTTTGTAATATAGAACAACATTGGTCTTGTAATTCGATGTTACATTACTTAAATAATCCAACTATTGTATGCAAAGAAAACGGACTATTTTAAATACGTCCGACACGGCGCGTTCGGTTGAAATATTGTTTTTTGTTTTATAAAGAGAGGCGGCATAGGCGGTGTCCCTAATGTTAATTGATTGACGGCCCATGGATTTTAATCAAACCCGTGACGTTATAGTTGCGTGATATTAAAGTATTTTGTGGTGTCGTGACGAGACGAATAAAATCAGGAATCTGATGGGGTACATGGGTACAGCACAGTGACACACATTGATTTGAATTACTTGAAAAAATAAACTAAATAAACTTTGTCAGTCTACTCCATAAAAAAATATAAAAAAAACTATGTGGGGGGGCTGTCGTTTAAGGTAACGATAGTAATTGTCCTGATATTAAAGGCACACGAGAACCTTAAATTATCTTACCTACTACTACTAATAGTTACCTTATATTATTATTGTTAACTCAAGAAATTACTGGCAGTATTTTTCAATATGACCAAGAAATCATTGTATAAGATACATACGAGTGAAAGCCGTTAGCGAGCTCAATCTCGTCTTTTATCATCCAGTCATGATGGGAATATACGTGTGTAGTGCTCCTAACCTAGAGGTAGCGTTGTGTCAAATTCGTCAAAGTTTAGAAACGAACTGACGTTGCATTGTAACCCTTATTTGCTTAAACCTTAAATTAATATTGATCTGCAACAGATCGAATCTCTATCCCGATAGCAGACGCACTCAACATGTTGTGTCAGCGTGGCACTTCAGTTGCGTAAACATCTTCAGCGTTTACGGTATCAAACTAGCACCGTCAATGCTTCGAGTGGTAAAAGAATCACTGCGATGCTGTAAATGGAAACCCGTTAGCCCGTACCTTACGTTTGTATTAGCTGCCGCGTGACAGAGTTATTTAAATGTTTCAAACTGTTGCCTGGCTGCGATGTAACCCAGTCGCCTCTCAGCCGCCAAAGTTGCAGCTGTAATTGTTTGTCTTAGTTACGCGTCTCTGCGCCGTATCGAACGGTTGTAACACTCGGGTGTGAATGAAATGTTGATTGATTTGTCGTGCGATATTGAACCTTTCTGCCTTTCGATTGACCACGATCACTACAGGAAAAGGGCTTTTAGTCTAAAAGAGATTCGGCTAGTCTAATTCAGTGGTTTTTACATAGTCTGATTACAAATCACACAGCAGTAATGAGAAAATATTACTGTTGTCCGGTTTGAAGGACAATGTTTCCAGGGAAATTGCGGGGCATCTTTGTACCTCTAGGGAACGAATGCCAAGCGCGGTTTTGAACTGAATACAGATTTAATAATGGAACACACTTTTCTGGTATGAGCAAATGTGTCCTTTACCCGACGTGTTCGTCTCATCGACATATTTTATAAAAATATTGCCCTTTACAAGTAAATAAAGATTGTTAACATTTAAATGAAGTGACGATTCGTTGACAAAAATTAATCATAGGAATGGTGACCAATAAAAATGTCCGAGCGGCCATTAAGAGAAAACGCACTGAAGTTGTTTCCACTCTTATTTATAATTCGGTGGCCGTCACATGTCTTGTGTATTTTCCAGAAAAAAAAAAAAACATTTTATGTTCCTTTTCGTCGGTACTAAAAATTCCTTCGATAAGTATTTAAATGCGTGAACTTAATCTAAAACATTGTTAACGCTAACACGAGATGTTTATCTGTTTGAAACTACTGATAATAGTAAACTATGAGTTCTAATATTTCTTTAAAAAACAAAAAAGAAAAGGTGACGTGTCACAAGAGAACTGGTTTCTTTAAAAAGGTAATAAACAGTTACGAAACTCATGAAAACGTGGATGATAAAAACGTGACAATATTTGTTTTAAGATAAGTAGCGGGAGGAGCGTGAAATTTGATAATTACTTACACCAATTATCTAATCTTCCACCATTAACTCTACCCACTTGTACGCGAGGCATTTGGGTCATATTTGAGTGGTTTAACCACGCACCATAGTGAAAAATACATAAAGCTATCAAACAGTTATAAAATTATATGAAATCCGTCTTTTGGAGAAAAAAAATATTTTGAATTAAAATGGAAGATGTAGTACGAATTAAGTTACAGATAAACTTATGTTTATCGGATTGAGAATGATGTAAGACTAGTGATAGACGAGAACCCCAAAGCTTCTGTTTTATGTTCTATATTAAGAATTTTATAATTTATTCTATTTCTAGCATTTATTATACAGTAAATTCTATGTTTCTGTGAGAATTTTTTCATAATATTAATTTTTTTAAACTGTAGCTAATTTTCATAGAACGAGGTCAATAGTAGAAAATGTTTAATTGAGGACATGTTGGAAAATCATTATAAATCGGCGTGTCACACTAATAGCTTTTTAGTTAATTAGAGAAATCGAATAGGTCAATGGCAAGCGATGAGAAAAAACAGCAGATCGATACGACTAAACAAAAATCTAACAAAGACTGTTCTGATTGACAAATACTTCAAGCAATGTATTTAAGCAAACCATTCAAAGCTATGGTACAAGAGTTGTGAGCGACAATAAGGTCGAAGGTTAACCATAATCAGAAATTTCAACAAGCTCAACTAGCTTTAATTTCGTTAACTAGTCAGTCTGTATTTAATTCTTAAAGGCTGAACTTCATTTTTCATAGCATAACTTAAAAAAAATTACATGTAATGTTTTAGTGGAAAAATTTTAATTAATACACGTTCTAAAATATATAGTTGAAAATCCTATACCACTATAAATACCACTAGTCTAGTAACTAAAGACTAATAAAACCCACATTAATATTTTTCTAAGAAATTATATTCTGGTTCATATGGTCAATATGACTTTACTGTTTTCTCTACTGTTTCACAGCTGCCAATTTTAAAATATATATACCAGGTCGTTTGAATGGAATTACATTCAATGCATATTTAATTTTAATGAGCACTGATTAGCATGTATGTTAATTAAATTTATGGATTTATGGATAAAAAACAATAATAACTACAGACGAAGCTGATAATAGGTGTTGTTTAGAACGATCGTAAGAACGATAAGAAATAGTAAAGCAAGTAAAAAATGAGTTTGGGGTTTATTTCTGTTTTGTTACAATAACGCGATTTAAATATTTCGGTATCGATAAATCTTGTCGTGGATTAAATCGGTTACTACGTAGACAAAATACTTGCTGATTATTGTAATGTCTTGGCAAAATAATGCGATTTCACTTTGAGTTTTGTCCTTCATACGTTATGGCTTCGAATTGAAACTTGTTTACTTCATTGCAGAATTCGGTTGAGAAGAAAGTTCCAATTGATCGAATGGAATGTAAATTCCCCTTTATTTCCAAAACAACACATAATGCGTATAAAATTGGCCTCCCATACAGACATGTTTTGCATAACACAAATTTGAAAGGCTCATTGACATACCGTTACATCTATTAAGTTGTTATACGGCCGCCCAAATAAATTATCTTTAGTATTTTTTTTCGTTTTTGACAAAAGAATACGAAAATTACATAGATACTTTCTTAAATAAACAAGTTTTGAAATGCAAAATGTTTACTATTGATAAAATTAAGTCTAAGAAATAACTGACTAACGCCAAATGTAATTTTCGCCTATCAACATCAATATGGTATTATTAAACACGCCACGTACATAATGTAATCAACGATGACAAAGTATCAATCAATTAAAAATATCTACTGTATACGTAAGGAATACATTAACCTAATATCGGTGCATATGGCAAGTTGTCTTATCCAGAGTTTACATGTTCAATTAAATTACAACATGGCAACATGTACGCGTGAGTAAGCATGACGGTTTAGACGCTGAGGCACCTAAGCACTCGCGTATTGGCGAAGCCTTACCATACTAACCCTATTTTCTACATTAGTTATGACTAGACGCGACCTATATTTGTATCCATTCATCCCACTCATATTAACGACTACGACACAAGTTAATTGTTATGACCGGCGCCATCATTTTATACAAAACATATACCTAACTAAATTTCTAGTACGGTATACTTTTAACACCTTTGAATCTTAATTTTAGAAATACTTCTGTATCACATTCAAGCGAATAAAAGTATTAATAAATGTAATAATTAATTGTTTTTAATAATCCTCAAAACTTGGTTTCTGTTTTTACTAGCCTGACTAACTTTAGCTGATGGTAAGTAATCAAGTTGATCCTACTGTTTGCATAACAATGTATATCTATGGAACCTAAGAAAATCGATGAAGTAACCTCTAACGCATTCATTTCTAATATAGAACAAGCTAATCGTGAGCATAGAGTTATTTAATCTGCGCCTAAGCTATTTCAAAAGTTATAAGTAAGCATTTTCATAATTTTTTACTCGTTTAAAAAAACCGCCCCTATTGTAAAATAGAAATATCTTCTAATTAAAATAATTAAATATTGTCTTAGAAGGGCGTTTTACGTACATAAATTTCGCGGGAATCGAACCCATGACCTACGACGCAGAAGCCAATAGCTTAGCAATGGCGCCAAACGGGTCATCAAATTAAAGATAAACATACATTTTGACCGTAATGAATGAAGTGGTGCTTGTAAAAAGTTTACACTATGACGTACAAAATAGCATATAAACTAGATACAAGCTCTTAAATTCTATGAAAGTTATCAAGAGGTCCATACTTAATTAGCAGTCATGGTCTCTCAAACGTTAAAGATATCTACAATTCGGTCAAAGCTAGCGAGAATCATAAGTTAAACACAGTTTTTAATATAATAGCTTCCTTGAATGATAAAACAGCAATTTATTTCCAAAATCAAAACAGAAATGAGCTTATTAATTAAATCTTGCGGCTACGATGAAAATAAAATTGGAAGAATAAAGAAGCATTAAAAGTGAAATAGATGTCATTTTTATTCGCGGAAATAAAAACAAAATGCATATAGTTAAAAACAGACACCATAGCCTAATAAGAGAAAACAAAAAATTATTACCATCTTAAAAGTGGCAAACTTGCTTATAAAGACTATAAAATAACGTCCTTAATTTAGAATATTATAAAACAAATCACATAAAATTTTATTTATAAAGAAAAAATTCTTAACATTTTGTCGTAAAAGCCAAGACGTTTTGTAATATTCATTCGGCTATCAATTATTTTGTCGAAATATCGATTTTTGCGGATAACCTTTTACCTTTTAAATCCGTACCGGTTTCGTCGAATTTCTGAACGCACTTAAAGCTATCAGCATATTAAGCATGTTTTTTTTTTTCCAATTGGTGTGGACGATTGACGTGATAGAAACCTGTCTCGTGAAGTTTTTAATGACGCAGCTTCTTTTAAAAAATACGTTATACAAAGACCTAGAAAGTTATTTATCAATTTTACCTAATAAAAATATAAAGGAATAAATAATTACATTTACATAAAAATTATGTTTCATATTCAAAAATTCTCGAAAGTGGTCTTAATATTTTGTAACGACAGCAATACGTAGAAAATTTCGTACTCAATATTTGAAATACAACGTTTCTAAATTGATCGAAATGGGTATTAAATTATTTAAAATTTATAATAATATTTCATTTATGAACTAGACTGTTAAAAAATTAGTACGCAAGCAATATTAATTAATAGAAGTGCCAATTATCTTTTAGCCGTAGTGTGCTCATTTTAATAAGATTTTCTGAGAAGCACGACGTGTAGCGTTGAATAAAAAAGATTTTATAATAAAAACTAATTTAAAAAGAATTGCAAGTTAACGGAATGCAAGACGTGGTCGATTGAGGCCGTAAGACTCACCACCCGCTAAGTAATAAAAACAAATAAATAAAGTAGGTAAGAACATCAATTACCGTACAATGATGAAAATAGTCAAATCCATATAAGGTTCTTGTTGTTTTAAATCGAGAATTACTTTATAAACTGGCAGTTAAAACAGTCACACACACGAAGGCGGCCTCGCAGTTCACGCGAGAGTTGCACGCAATCCAAAACAAAAAAAAAACACAGTTTCTACACTAAGTCTGAGACAAACTAAAATCCATGTTTTTAACACACATCGCACGACACAAAATTAAGTCAATAAACGTTAAAATCACTCGTAAGTTCGACCGTATATTTCTAACGCGGAGAAGTTTGTTGACAGATAACTTGTAGATAAATCGACAGAGATCGAGACGTTCATACCGCGCTCGCGCAGGCACCGGTGTGAAGTCGGTCGCAGTTAGAACGACGTTCGGGCAACGTCGCGCAGCTTCGGAATCATTCGGTTGGAATGTATGGCATGCAAGCAAAGCCAGCCAGGGCTACGGGGTACGGGTTCGGCTGGTAGGTGAGTTCCAATCTACGCAGCGGCCGCTTCGCTTCGCATACTCGAAATATAATTAAATTGCAACAGTCGATCGCCATCAACGCTATAATGTACACTTGCCTAAGATCAGGTTCCGTCCAAAGTCGGCATTAAGTCAACGGGAAAGTACTGTTAGGTGCAGGCGCGGGAATGCGTGCGCGAGGTCACGGAACTAGTTGTAAATGACATGTCTTCCATAGAAGAACAATTATGGTTAAAATATAATTCGCTATATCTCAGCGTCGATTACAAAAACAGCTTAAGAAATACCCTTATACGATCCAACTTTTTTTAGTGCCCAGCAAGACATCTGCAAAAAGCTTATAAAAAGAAAACGTATATTGTATTTAAACTGATATAAATTTTATTTTCGAATAATCAGTAGTTGTTACCTGAATGCGGATCCACGAGTTTCGCGGGTCATTGACGCATCACCGCCCACACGGTTCCCGGTTAAAATACCTTCGAACACCCATCTTTTGAATAAGTACTACAGTAAAACGTTTCTGAAATTGTATTTTAACTGAAGTACAAACGAAATAGAGGGTTAATAAACAGGACAAAATTCGGTCGACACTTTGTTTGAATACGACCGAAAATGTTTGCGGACACGTGTGCCGGTCGTCCTTCATTTTGTGTATATTCAAAATTTTACTTTGATGGTTCCGCTGTGTGTTTAAAAACTTACGATTGTTTATAGAGACCCGTATTTTGTTTATTTTTTTTTCTACGCAAGTCAAACATACGTGTTGCGTGTGGAGTGTTTTCGCATGAAGCTTTGCGTTCTACAAACGACCCGGAGGTTTTTAAAAACCGAATCCAGTACGTTAAAATAGCATGCATTGAGATTAAACGCACAATGAAGCGGATGTTAAATGGACAGAACAGAACCGACTATAATCAGTGCCCACAAACCGACATCCGCTGTATATATTACGATGACACAATGCAATTTGGGCGATCTAAGTATAAATGTGTTCGCGTTCACTTAGCGTCGAGGTGTAAGTAAATAGGTTAGGCCGGAGAGTAATCAGATTGACAATTCACGGCCGTTATGCCGTGCCATTCACAATAACAGCGCAATCTGACGACTGTCTTGATGTGACTGAGTCGGTGGCAACCTGTTTGTTAGGCCTTCACGCACGTTTCCACTATAGAAATAGATTTTACCTTGAATTCAGAGCATTAAGTGTTTATTGTTCAATTGAAACTGCATGGAGAACCATGGACACAGTAACGTATATTTATTGTGATGTAGCTGGCCACTAACTATAGAAGGAGTTTGTGTTTTTTTCTTTTCTTTTTTTTTTCAAATTACATCCGGAACGAACCAACATCGTCTATAGAGCCTGACTCAGGCGTGAGTCACCGACGCTCGCGCCACTAAGAAAGCTTCAAGTTAAGGCTTTGATACGCAGGCGCGCGCTGAAACGCCCAAAGAATCCTATTGTGAGCACCGCTCGATTTATAACCTTATCTTGTATTGCAACTACCGAGTAAACTTAGCTATGATATTACGCTGCAGCATGAATCATTTGGAATACGCGTCTCGGAATTCTCGCTCCATTCTACTAAGGCTAAGCTATTCAATGGTTTTCATTGATGGAACCCGGAAAGATTGCACGTGTTTTAATAATAAATGTAATGCTTTCAAACACTACATAGTAATGTTATAAGGGTGATAATATATGCGCTCTCCATAATGTACTATAATGTAATAAATCGTTTGACTGTAAATGTTCCACACATCTTATTGAATTTTGTTTGTCAGTAACAATGTATATATGCACTGCTCAACACAGTCTAGGGATAGTATGTGTATAGAGGCTGATAAAATATTTTCTTCTTTTTATTTGCAAGATATTTATATATCTGAGAAATCGTTATTTAATCAGCTTACATCACAAATTAAATCAAATAATTTTATTTAGAAATTTAATAATTTTTGATACAAAAATATAAAGATAACCGTAAAATATAAAACAAAAAAAAACTTAAAAATGTAAAATAAAAATATAAAAGTAAGGGTGAAATGAATAGAAATTAAAAATTAATAATCACTATTAGCACCCTTGACATACATAATACATCTGCAACTATCCTGTTGACGAATATTTTTTCTTCTGTATTTAAATTTTCGAGCATATCATCATTTTTATTTAAATTTCTAGTAAGTAAGTATGTTTGTCATCTTCAGCAAACTTACTTACTTACTGGCAAGGCGGTATCCCGCAACCATTTGCCAGTCGACAACGATGCTAAAATTAAAAACGAATAAACCCACTCTATTTGTCAATCCGACGCAAAACTCTGCAGATGTTTTTTTGTATAGTACCCACGTAAATAGAGTCCCGTAAACTGCTTACAAAAGCGGCTAACAGCAGTCACGTAACAGGTGCCGAGGCGATCGCTGTTCGTGAAAAATCGCGTGTGTCCGCACAAAAAGCGATGCGGCGCCAGAGTCAGTGAAATCGCGCGTAGAAAGCAGAACTGGGAGGGGCGGCCGCTGTCTATGCACGCACCACTAACGCGTCGATCGCCGTGCATGCTTGCTGTATATACTAATCTGTCGGCTGCTCTCAGAGAAGTAACTGACTTCTGCGTTAAATTCAAGCTGCTTAAATGATAAATAAACCGGCAAGCACTTTCAGATTTTTAATTAAATCTTATGATTTGTTACCCTTATCAATGTAATGATACGAATTCTTAAGGTTGGCCTGCAAACTAATAATTAAATTTATGTTAATAAGCACCAAGCACAAGCTAATTGTCTCTAAGTATAGCAGTATGAAATATTTGTTCGACATTGGACATAGATCTGCAATAGCATTCAGAAATAAAGCACAAGTCTGTAATGTGTCCTTAAATTATGCTTCCTTTCCATCCTTTTCTCCCATTCTAATGGAATGAAAGCGTTGAAATATTTTATTTAGAGCCACCGAACGTTAATTTCAAGTGAGCAGTGACCATTCCCTTTTATTATCGGCATCAGAATACCAGGCATGAGATGTCATAATTTCTTCTATCGTTGTTTATTCCCTATTCCATTTCTGCAACGGTAACGGTAATATTTTTTTTTTATGGAGTAGACTGACAAACGAGCAAGCGGCTCACCTGTTGGTAAGTGATAACCGCCGCCCATGGACATTTGCAACATTAGAGAACTTGCAAATGCGTTGCCAGTCTTTAAGG
>DWHQ01000340.1:0-14852 GCA_018247955.1 Eurytides marcellus marcellus | reverse complement strand
GCTATAAACTGACTGTTCCATATGGATCATGATCATGTCATATGTAGTAAGTTTATATAAACTTATCATAATTGTCGAAGCGATGTAGTTAAATTGAACCAGAGCCGAAATACTCGGCGGTTTTGTTTAAGAGGATGCGGTGGCTGATTTTGGACGGAACAAAACCCACGACGTGGTGCCGTGCAAACTTTATCAGCTGGGAACGGGTCACGAAGATCAGCGCTGCCAGACGACCTTCTGAGGAGTCAGATCGAGAACGCCGATTAGACGACGCTCTAAGCTCTGTTTTCCTTTGTACGTACTATAACGGTCTGGATGATTAATAAATATTGGTTAGTCGAAGGATACACTGGATAAAGGTCTTTACAATTGAAAAGTTTAAACCATATAGCCATGTTATCATGTATGGGTTTTGATCGCTGAAAATTCTAAGATTTATGTGGAATACGTATCAAATATTGTAATTGTGGAAGTGTGTTAGTTATTTTGTCTGTAAACAGACAACCACGAGTGTGGTATTTGTGGCAAAGGTAAATATAACTAGAATATACCTAACTAGATATGGGTAACTTTTATGTAAATATATAGATACATGGAAATTGGAAAATGGGAAAATAATATGAAATATAAGTTCACATGATCGAGAATGCACGTTTAATAAATGAAAAGAAAAATTTTCTTCAGTTAAGTTAAAGTTTCAAATTTAGGGCAGAAGCGGAGAGATGACAATAATTTCGCTGCATTTTGACGAGGACAAGTGGTCTCTAGCCGAAGAGCAGAGCGCAGAGTCAAGCAGTTTTTTAGTAATGCAGTTAAAGTACAGTGTGAAATCATTTGCTCGTCTCATCACATTGTATGGAAAATTGTTCAATGCCTAATAATATGGTGTAACTAATAAGTTAACGCTAACGTTTTATCCATTCAACACATTGGAAGAATAGGATAAAAAAAAGATGGAGTTGGATATCTGTGTGCCTGATAGTAAGCGACAAGCTTGCCCATGCGACAGTGTCACAAAGTATTTGGTACTAGCCATCCTTTTAGCGCAGCTGCGGACATCGCACCGAGACATTGGCTGAATGTCCCTTCTTAGGTAAGATGAAGAGATAAATAGTATCATATAAGGAAAAGCTATCATGTAAGGACTTCCTGGTTTCTAAAACAGCTAGTTTGCCACAAACAGTCTTAGTTTTATTGAAGACATTAAAATCTCGTTATAGAAGAAAGTATAATTCATTATATTAAAATTGGTAATTGGCTGTAAAATTGCGGTTGAGTATGAAAAAAAGGTTGATCTTAAAGACTCAAACCCAAGCTTAAACGTTATGATCTTATATTTTTTTTTGGACTCGATTCAGTTGTTATTGATTCATGATAGATGTCCGATCAGAGAGAGAACTAATCTTGAAAGGTGTATAACAAGAACACAGATGCGAATATACGGCTGCCGCGATGTTAGCATGAAGAACAGCGCAAAACCAACGTTTGGTGAATTGTACGCTAACATTAGAGAGGTAAAAGGTAATTTCTCAGCTGTTATCCGCGCAATGGCAAAGGACACAGTGTTTAGGGCCTGCGCACGCATCGTGTGCGGGCGGTATCTAGCCGACTATCGGGACGACGCCGTAACTGTCGGGCTCGACATGATAACCGCGCGTGGGCAAACGCTCAAAGACTAACATACAGACGAGACAAAATGTTGAAAGTTTTATCAGGCAATCGCTAGACTATTCATTTGGTAGCAAGTTATTACCATGGCGGCAAAATTATACTCTTCTGCAGTAAGCCAAATAACCTTAAAATAAGGGAGGACCTTAGGATCTTTTAGACGAGATATTAATGATAATAACAGGTTGTGCGAAGTTGGTGCTAAATAATTTAATTAAAAGTCGACTGTATTGTTAACAGTTGGTAGACAGTACAGCCAGTAGTACAGTTGACAGAAATATTAATATGAAAGCCGATGATAAATCGGGCTGATTGTGACATAAGTATTTGGGACCTTGTCGTCTTCGTATCGTCCTTGTCTAGTTCATAAGAACGCCATGACAATATGGAGAAAAATTAAACATTCGCGATTGGAATTAAGAATAACATTACAAGAAATAGTTGCACTATTGAAATTAGTTACATTAAAATAGAAAAAAAGCTTAAAAAAGTCATGGATTTCACTCCTTTTTAATTCAATAAGTTGACATCATGACATGCTAAATGCATAACTACGCCATGACTGTATATTGCGGATTAGTAAACTTTAAGATACTCGTACATTAATAATATTAAAGTTCTGAATATTTGTTTTAGAATTGCTGGAATATTATTTCAGAAGGGTTACTTTTTCGACAAGAAATATTAGTTAACATCTGTTTCATTTTGTAACTTATCTCAAAGAGTATTGTTTCAGGTTTTCTACCTTTTTACACCAAAAATCTTTATGAAGGCTGTGTCTAGTCTGTGGCTAGTCTATGACCACTTACACATTTAGCGTATGCGAACTGCGTCCACAATCACAATTGTCACCGTTAATTCGCCGCGTTTCCGATACGAAGGCGCTAGCAGGTTGTGGTTTTACCAACGCCGCCTATGTTAACAATTTGATAAACATGTCATACCATTTTAAGTGTGGTGTGGCCACGTACTAGAGGTTCATCTTAAAGCCAATACAATTGGATAATAGCGATTGTTTTTGAATTTAAACTGATTTATTAAAGCTTTCAGTGAATATATAGAATATAATACTTAGAAAATAAAATTAGAGGCGTAAAGGGTATGGAATAAACCATACAAATATAGTGCAAAAATGAAAAAAAGAATGTTTGTTATGGGAGAATTATCTATATAAGAAAAATCATCGTTGGAATGCGCCCTAGAAAAAGTCAAGTGTACTTTTAACTAACAAATACATATGTTAAGGCGGTAAATAGATATGAAGATTGAATAATGTTTTTATTGCAGTTTATATTGCGAAAAAAACATTTCATTGTTTTTATTATAATACATTTAGTAGGTGAAGTAAGCGTTTTTAAAGCAGATGATTTAACTAATAGGGTGGCTGCCAGCTCACACTGATACTTAATTGTACTCACATTACATCAGAAGATTTTAGTTAAACGATTCGCGAACAAAAATGATTACACAAATCAATCGAGATTTAAGTACAGTCGCGCACAATCGTAACCGTCACCCGTGGCGATAAACGCAGCAAAAGTAAAAGCGCTGAAAGCTATCGACATAATATGAAGACAAATAAGTCATGCGAAACCGTGCTTAACACTCAGAACCGCGCGAACTCACGTTCCGAGCGCATTGTCAAAACACCTTATACAATTTCACGAGCTGGCAATGAAAAAAAGCACATCGTATTCTGTGTGTGGTCGTTGCGAATAAAAGCACCCCATAATAGTGATGGGACATATGGTCCGATGTGATGTCGTGATTAGTGCGGAATAATAGCGAAATGCGCGTCACGCTGCGTGACTAAAATCTCCTCTTACTCGATTTAAGATTTACATTCCATTAATTAATTTCATTCCCACCTGGGTTTATTGCTTTATCTTTTGTTATTAATAAAACTGGTTAGTGCTTTTTTACCGGTTACAAAACTTTCATATAATACTATATAAAATTCGAAACTGAGGCGTTAAAACTATATCTTTAGCAAATAGAAGACGAAACGCAGGCGATTGAGACAAATTTGTAAAATATTCACTAATAATTGTTTATCCTTTTTCCTAACTTAACCAAATTAATATTGTATTTGGAAAAAAAAAGAAAAAACATTTCACATGATGCCATTTTTAAGAAGGGAAAATAATTATCAACTTATTGCTGCTGTAGATGATAAATTTTACATACAACGTGTCATAAATGTTGTCATAAAATAAAAAAATAGAAAGAAAAGTGAAGTGACACATCACTACGAACCAAATTCGAATGACGCACACTTGAGCGAAAGACAAATATTTTTCAAACACCGGTGTGGGCAAACATAATCCTTTGTGACAATCGTCGGTAATTTCAGTGTCGATGACAATATGGCGGTGTGCGAATATGAAAAAAAAAGGTAACGGCAAAAGGTACACTTTGTTTAACACAGCGGGATTTCCGATCGGGGTTATTGCTATGTAATTTGTGAATAATACGCATCTTTAAGGGTTCTCTATGCTATCCGATCTATTATTAAAATGTCACAGCGTATTAAAGATACAGTGTATAAAACGCGTTAGGTTTGGCGCCGTTGCTTTTGTATCTATGACAAAATAAGCGGCTATTTTTAATTATTTTCTAATGTTATTGTTCAAGCGATAGGTATATATACATACAAACATACATACTGGTGTATTCTTAGATTTATTATAATATGTTACAGCTACGTATGTTAGTTTTTTGCAATTTCTGGAGTGAATATTAATAAAACAGCTTTAAAGAATTAATAAAGTAAAACATATAGCACAAACCTATTATGATAAATAGCCGTTTCACGGTGGCACATATTAATTTAAAATTTCATTTAAAATACAAACGTTCATTAAATAAAGGGCAAGAAATAAATGTGTACATAGATTTTCCAATCTTTGACCTTAACAAATAACCTTCTTATATATTCCTAGCGGTTAGATCCGGCGATGTTGGGTCAAAAAATTTATCCGTCCACAGCGTACAGTTTAAAAGACCAGTGACATTACCAGGCGAATCGATAACGGAGATCCCGAACAAGCGTGGAAATCGATAAACACCCGATATTCAGTTTTTCAACATAGACTATTGTAAATATAAAGCAAAAAGCAGCTCGCATCCGCGTCTCGAAAGCAATCAAGCGTGTGCTCAAGTGTCTAACCATAAAAAATAACGCAATCAGAAAACCACGAAACCCGCCAAATCCGTGACGAATCACGCTGTTAAATTCGAATTTCGAATGCGAATATTTGAAATATGGCGGTTGGGTTTAGAGACAACATCGGGCGGGCGGACTGCGACGGGCTCAATTTGTTACCTTTTTAACACGTCATCAATTTTTAAAGATCGAAAATGAACGAAAAAAAAAATGTAGAAACATCTTAAAAGCCATGTGGGCTTTTGTGAACGGGTTTTGTGTTAGAAAAAGAATCGAGCTTTATGTCATTTTGATACACTCACAAGAGCCTTTTGTATAGGGGTGAATTGACAATGAACGGTCTTTTATTCAGGTGGAAATCTTTGATCTCGCACTGCTTCGACTCTGTGTTGAATTAACACGCTCGTTCAAGCCGTCTTCAAGTAGTCTTTTGTTATTTCTAGTTGTTTCATCGTACTCTATAATTATGACTAAACCCATCAGCCTTTTATTTATTTTATGTACGAATATACATACACATACATATATACATACATATATACATATATATAATATGGATTATAAAGTAATTTTTTTAACTCTATCTTAAACTTAAAACGAACTAATATTTCTAGTTCTTTTATTAAAACCGTAGGTTCACAGAAAAATATGACGTATTAAACGTTTTTAAAAAAAGGCAGCTTTCTCTTAGCCCTTTCCGCCTTGGATTTCTCGTTTTGATGTTAGTAAAAAACCTTTAGATGAAAGTTTAAGGCCTAAAGTTTTTTTTTTCTATCAAAATATTTTTAAACCTAAGTTTAAATTGCAAGACTGTGACTGTGTGACCAGACATATGTACCTACGTCATGATGCAATGTACATTAAGGTAATTAAACCGTGTGGTTACTCTATCTTGTCATGAAATTATCATAGTCTGGGCATTCGCGATGATCGCTATTTTGACCTAACTTCCAACCCATCGTTATAACAGGAAAAACATTTAATCTAAACTATTCATAAAAGAACAACGTTTGTTTGTTCATTGATTTCACCTTTGATTGACACCTCAACTATATTGATTTTGATTTTATGACTGTGATGGATGAGTTTAGAGTAAATAGTACCCGAAACAAACCTCTGTTCTTTCGTAGTTCGTGTGCATATGTATATCTATATGTAAGAGAAAAATAGCGAATTCAGAAAAGTTTTTTTTTTGTATATGTGCTCTATAAAAAAATATTTGATACTAACGGTAATTTTAATATTTGTAATATTGTGTATTTATATAATTTTAATCATATATGGTGAAAGGTACACATATTCATTATCTTTCAATACAACTTCAAAAAGTATGAGGCTCTCAATGTGAGTAGATATTTTGGTAAGTATGTTTGTAACGCGATATTTCCGCCTATTGTCAAGAGATTTAGATGACTATTTTCTTATTATAAAGGATTGCTTTATTCTTAAGGTATACGTTTGCAAAGTTGGTACTATAGGAATTTATTTATTCCTATTATATTTATATAATTCCTAATTTAGAAGAAACATTATCGAATAGAAAATGTATTTCGAAGATTTACTCTAAATTGGTTTTAATTTTTTTCCATATAAATGTTTATTAGAGAATCGACATAGCAACCTAAGCTGTAGATGATTATTCTTCATAATTTTGATATATCTTGATAATCTTTTAGTTAATTTGGTTTCCTAATGCAGCTGTTGCAAATTAATTAGCGGAAAACTTTATTGGTGTTTTCCAAGGCCAAATAAATAAAAATAAATTCTTTAAAGTTTGGCGCACTTAAGGATAGATTAGGAATATATTCACTATTACTGTTAGAAATATTAATTTGATAGGGAAATGAAAACAAAAATAAAATTCATTATTTTAATCATACCGTTTTTATAGTTTTAAAAATTGTACAAAAATACCACATGAATTGCAGTCTACACTTGGTTCACTTTAGAAAAATCTAAATAATTTTCAACGAAGACTTCAACATACAATTATATAATACAATTATTGTAATAATTAAATTATTTTATTTCTTAAACATTATTCTTAGATCTAAGGACGGATGGATTTTACGCGATGACTAAGGCAATGTACTTATTTATTTTTTTATTTATATTTACAAGGACAAAATGAGATCAGATAATTTACAAGATTTAAGAAATTAACATTAAGCCTACGTAATACTATTTAGATATAAAATTCTCCACGAACCAATTGCTAGTTAGGGTCCTGCAAGGTACTCGGAAGCTCAAATTTTTATAATACGCACCACGATTGTACAGCATCAAATCCTTATACGTTAATTCGCAGTAAGTTCACAAACGAAGTAACAAACTTTGAGTTATTAACAAACCGAAACTATAAATTAAATATGGAAGAGATATTAATTTACTAAAGGTCTCGTATACGATACTCGATACGCTTCATCGTCTAAATATTCCAAACGTTGAACGTATTAGATCTTAACATTTGAATGAATAAATCAGTCTTTTTTCCAGAACCACATACATATTACTACAGTCAATATTTACATTATCTTAATTGGACCTGTCAGTTTTCGTCTTCTGTGTCTAGACTGTCGATTGGGAAGTTCGGATTTAGTATCGGACTCTTGCCGTTCGATCCACTGGGTGAGGTATTCACGGAGGATATGCCTACGAGGTTGTGGGTTAGGCTGTGTCGCCTTAGATCGCAGTTTCTCCTGAACACTTTACCGCACGAAGAGCAGTTGTAGGGCTTGATGTCTGTGTGGGTCAGTAGATGGGTCTTGAGATTCGATCGCTGGTTGAAACTCCTGCTGCAGACCGGACACTTGTGGGGCGACTCTTCCATGTGCAGGATTTTGTGCACTGCCAGCGTTCTTGACTGACAGAAGCCTTTGCCGCATTCCATACACTTGAACGGCTTCTCTTTCGAATGGATGTATCTGTAAAGAATGAAATATAGTTAATATTGATGTAGGCTCGATATTGTTTTTTGTGGAATTTATGACCATAATACTATATAATATAATAAACACCATTGCAAAATTGTTAGTCACATTAGTGAGTACTTTTATTGCAATGCAAAACCAATGTTTTTCAATTTTGATGATTTATTATGAAGAGTCTGATTTCGGATGCTAAAGACATATTCTTGTTCTGAATTCTGAAGTATTTAGTAGACAAGAGAAATGTATCTAAAATTTCCAAGTTTTGAGTTAAAAATTACTTTTGAGTTAGCTACTTAAGAGTTAATAACTATAATGTGATTATTCATCATCTGACTATGGTAATTCAATAAAGTTTGACAACTTTATCTTTGTTAATAATATTTTTTCTTAATTTTTAATAAATAATAGTCATAAACTGTGAAATGCTTCATTATGGTTGTTAGTAATAAGAAAATAATGACTAAAATAGATGATTGTTTGATATTGATGTTGATAATAAATTTCTAAAATTCTCCTAGTCTGAATTGGATGAGCAATGTTAAACTTAGACTCTGATTCTGGAAATGGACATTTAAAGAAACAACTGAAAAAAAAATATATGAGGAAAAAAGATCATGAGTTTGCAAATAACTATCACTGCACCGATCATTTTATTATATTGGATTTGTAGTATTTACAGGTTCCTTTATTATTATATACATTACATTTGTTAATTGAAACTACAAAATATATTTTATTAATATTAATATATTGTTTCATTTGTTTTTTTTTTGTTTTAATTTCGGAATATATTTTATAATAATGGACACAATTTGAAGAAATATGCATAACCTTATTAGCATGTCAACACTGGATATAGACGAACATACAACAAACTTAGCCTGTAAGGTATACATTGGCCGTGAATGGTAATTATAAAACACGCAATATTTCATCAGCGCGTACATTTCACTCGTCAGCCGTAAGTGTCAAACGTGGTTTTACAATTCGTATAACTAGCGAACAAGCTATAATTAACACGCTGTAACGTATAATCAATAATAAGGGGGAACACGAAACTAGCAATCGTGCCAGCAGCCCAATAAATCTAACCGCGCGTCTGAACAAATAGAGCCCAAGCGGTGGATTAAATGTTCGATGTAACGTTAGACGAGTAATAATCGAGATTAGTTTGTGACGATAAACGCCCGGTAATGAATGGAATTGCCTCACGACGGAAACACACCTTTAGGGACGTGTAGATGGGGTTTTCAAATATATTCGGTTAGACTAACGACCGCATTCCTTATAATTACCTAATTTTGTACCATTTTATGGGGTTTAGCGCGATAGTGGGAAGGTTACTACGTACTACGTAGTGTTAGGACTTTATGTGCAACGCGGATGACTCGGTTAGCGTGGATGCTATGGTATTGAGTTTGGGTTTCAGGATTGTAAGTTAAATTTCCAATAGGGTCATAAAATTTGATGAGCTACAGCTGCATATAGGAAGGATTATAACAATAATAATATTATGATATCTCACACATAGTCATTTGATCCCATACTACTATGGTAACTAGACAACTGATATACATATTTAAATACTTTTAAATACATACTTATATAGATAATTAACAATTATACACAGAACAAACATCTCTGCTTAACGCATAAATATTTTATCCTAAGTGGGAAACGAACCCATTACGCTTTGTAGTCAGGAGCACTAATCATTACACCACATGATAAATAAACTAAGTGATGGGAAGAGGAAGTCGTGTGCCTGAAGATAAGCGATATGCATTGCTTAAAACATCATATTGCCATTTTCAATAATTTTTGTACTGTAACAGTGAAAAAACTTCTCGGATCAAGGTCCAGTAAGATAGTATTTCTCAATGATTACTCGAGAATTATGGCCCTACAAACTACTGGTTGGCGTTAGACCCATTTTTAATGGAGTGGTATGTTACCAAGTAGATTCTTGAAGCGAGTGTCCTCTGTGACTCTATTCTAAACTTATTTATAAACCGTGTAGATGAACTCAGTCGAGGATTAATCATAAGAAGAATAATATATAATAATAAAAATACTCTTTGTCTATTTATTTGAAAAATGAACATTGATTGGATTTATCATATTATCCATATCTATTTATCAGTTAGTTAACTGCGTCTCCACCTTAAGTCTTAAATACTCTACGTAGTCGAGTGACTTAAGACCAGCTGCTTTAGTTCAGTATGTTTTTTGATAGAATTTTCCTAATTTATAGACCTTCCAATCACAATGGTTGAGAACTGAATGATGCATTTCATGAGAACGAGTCTTTCAAGTTAATTCAAGCGTCATTTCTCGAAGGTCAAAGTTTCATGCAACCTCACATTTTGTGAATATCAGGCATTGCATATTTATATATACCCCAACAATATATTTAAATATATCCCAACAGTGTTAAAATAAGTTACAAGAACTAAGATATGATAATGAAATTGAAAATAAATCATGTTAAAATCTTTGAATAGTTCAAGAGGACAAAAGTTCAAAAAATTTAAATTTGTTGCAATTTGTTTTCTTTACTCGAATATAACGCAATATTAATTAAAACAAATCTATGCTAAAAGCCATTTTTTCGTTTTATTTAATAATCTAAAGTTGTGTTAAAGGACGTTTTATAATATTTCGCTGTGTGTGCTCTTTATGGTATAATAACTAAATAACTATAGTATAACTATTCAATAAGGGGCCTACAAAAGTAAATAAAAATGAATACTTAAATATTAAAATCGATTTTTTAAACCAATCCACATAAATCCAATTAAAAAACACAAATACAACTCAAATACCGATTTCATAGCGCCTTTTGTACGTACACAAAAACCAAAATATCATTACAATAACAATAACTTCAAAACAAGCAATAAATTAATTTCAATTCGGACCAAAAAAAGAGGAGCGCGTCGGTCGGTTCGAACGCCGAAACTTAATTTTGTATGCGGAGAGGATATTTACCGCGGTTTTTATTTTTTCCCCCGCCGTCCATATTAATCCTCACGTCAGGACCACGTGCTTTGTATAGCCCATCGGGCTCTCGCTCCGCTCCATTATAATGTATCGTGTCAACGGACATCGATTGAACATCGACAGGCCCGTCCCAGCTCGGTTAACCCTCTGGCGTCTACACGAAATTTATTTTATTGCCACAGAGATACGGCGATTTGGAAGGAAATCGAGGGACAGGTGTTAAGAATCCAACACCTCCAGCTTATTTTTTCGTCCACCACTCGTACAGATAAGTGGGAGAATAGATTAACGCAGATTAAATATCGTTGTTGGCTATACGTACAATAAATGTAATGGCATTATTTATCGAGACGCGCGTTCGGTATTCGTGTTGTTTTAGTGCTGGCTTAGCGTTGTACGTTTTTATTGTGAGGAGGGAATATTCTTCGAGATAAGCGAGATATGCGCGCGGATTTATTGGGAATCTGTGGACGGGATGTGAAATAATATAACAAGACTAAATTAAAACATCGAGTTGGAGATTAGCGGTGGTTTTGTGAAATAATTTACGAGCGTGACGGACGCACGGCTGATAGCATCTGCCCGGGCCATACTTAAGCCTTTTTGTTTTGAATATTTCCCTTCACCTTTATAACTCATAACGTTTTCTTTTAGCCATTGGGTAGGTGTTCTCTTTTTATTCGTATTCTGTGTGATCTTTCGTGGACTTGGACCACGGTGGAAAGGCGACCGATGCAGTTAATTATCTTTAAATGATATGATCATTTCAAAAGATTGATACCAGTGTGAAGAGCTAAATATAATAAATTATAATATGACGTAATTGGAGAAAGTTCTCTACCATTTCTCAAAAAATGTTAGTAATAAATAACACTGCATACAGACCTCAACTACATCTCTAAAGTACACTGTTTATACATTTACAATAAATAGTATTTTATAATAATAATTAGTGTCATTACAGAGGCTACGTTCAAAGTCACAAACGATCTGTTTTTAGTAAAAGATATTGTAAAAAGTTTAATTAACATTTGTAACTTATAACAGATGTTAAAATATTTGAGTCCATTCACTTTTTATATTTAAACCTAATGGTACATGGCGAAGCGACTATTGATGTTAATAATATATGCATGATAACAATACGTAATAGTAATGTGTAGTAACACATATACATATATTTATGGATATGCAAATTACCTGTGATCCCTCAGATGGTCTTGCCGTCGGAATGCCTTCCCGCAAATGTCACATGAGTACGGCCGCTCGTCGGTATGTGTCCGTTCGTGTATTAATAAGTTGTACGACTTTGTGAACTGCCTATTGCAAAACTTACAGATGAATTGCTTTTTCGTTCTGGGCCCGCTGCCCGTTGTTTTCTGTTTGTTCGTCACACCGCTTCCGGTCGATGACGTGGAACTGTTCGTTGACTTGGAGGAGTTAGAGGGTTGCGGCGATAACGGCTGCGTGGGGCTGCCATTCATCTGTTGCTGGTACATCGCGTTCATCAACAAACTTGGGTAGCCGCTGTCTAACTGCGAGCTGTAACCGTAGCCCTTAGAAGTCGATTCCAAATGCTGCTCCAATGTAAACTCATCCTCGTTGTCTAACAGCGCAAGGTCTTCCTCGACTTCCTCCGACAGGTCCACATCTTCGGCCGCGATTGCGTCAGACAGCGGATACTCCTCGGGTGTCTTAGGTGAAAGCTCTCGTGTGTTTTCCGACACGTCGATTTCCGTTATCTTCGCGCTTGCCGTCGCTATTCTCAAAATGTCTTGTTTTGACGCCGTACTACTTTCCGATGTAGTGCTCTGATTCGAATTGTTTACGGATGACACGGACGTCAAACGTTGCAATGTCAGATAGGATTCCAAAGCTTGCAAATTAAGAGCGGCGGCCGCGGCCGAGTTCGAAGGGAGCAAGGCCGCCTGTTGCAAAGAGTTCATCATGGCGTTTTGCAGAGAAATAACCACACCCTGTAGCGACCGTTGCAACATGTTTTCTTGCAAGAGAGCGGCGGACGCTATCGATAAATTAAGATTCGGTGACAGACTAGCCTTACTTGTTACTCCTTTCGTCTCCTCGATCGTAGAAGGCGTTTCGACGCTCAATCCGTTCATATCTTGCGCGCTCTTGGTGTCCTGGATCTGCAGGTTGTTCTTCAGTTTGATGATAGCGCTCTCCAATGAGTTCAACGTTGATTTCGAACGCGACGAGCTTTGCTCTTGCATATTGATCGAACTTATTCGTTGGATGTCATATGAACACTTGACGGGTGCACGTGTTCTGGTATGCGGTGGGAGGGGGAGATCGCGTGCGCGTGCGCTGTCCAAAGGCACGGATATTGTTGCGGCGTGCGTGGCGGTTGTGCGACGCGGCGCGACTGAGCCGGCGGGCAGCCGCCACCTCCCCCGCTCCGCCCCGCCCCCGTCCCCCCTTCCCCTCACAAAAGCTCTCTATTTTAGGCAACTCTTTGTACTTAGTAATGGTCACCTCACGCCGCCCTAACGACAGACACGTCCATGAGAACGGCGTTGCGCCAGTTCCGTTGTAGCCCTTTCAAGTGTAATGAGATTCTGAATGGGCTATGGGAAAACAATCGCGCTCCGGTTGTCAGTTGCCCCGGCTCCTTTTGTTGGTGAGCCGCAACGTCCAGGCATCAAAGACCTTATGCTCACTCGTACTCGATCTAAAATTTGTTCTTTACAACTCGTAGGATTGAAATAAGAAAGGACGTACATAAAATAACTAAATATAAAGTACGTTAGCAATAATGTAGTTCGAACTAGTTTAATAGCGATGACACGACACAAACATAAAAATGTAACCTCAGCGAAATAAACCTTGAGACAAAAGCAAATAAATAGCGGTCCTCGGAGTGTCACTTTCATGTTTATTCACAACAGACAAAGCTTTCGATAGAGACATCAGTTCTAACTACAGGTGTTTGCTTGTTGAATCAACGAAAGTGATTAGCGGCCTCACATTAATATTATCTCACGTTATGATTAGAATGATTGTGTAACAACCTTTTAATTCAATCCATGTAAAAGTTAACGCTTCTACATTTTTACTCTATTTATATTTTAAAAGCTTTATACGATTGTACATACTTTGCATAATTTTTTTTTTGACTTGGTTAAGTTTAAAAATATAATGTCGGCATATCTTTGTATTTAACTTTTGCGATCAAAAGTTGTAAGTCTTAAGTAAGCACTGAATATCATTACCAATGTGGTCATAAGAGACTTAAAACAGAACACATCCTCTGCAAACAAATGTTTATTAGTATTGTCCTGTTAAAATTAAACGAACTTAATAACGTTTGCATACGTTTGTTCTTCGCCAGTACTTTTTAAGTACACAAGTAACAGCAATTTGACACGAGATTTGTTTATGTTCGACAACAATGTCGAATGTTGTCAATTGACTTTACGATTTACCTTAATGACGTGGGACTGACGCTAATAACGAGACAGCAATTTGCATATTTGTCTTTACGACAAAAAAGACGTGTTCTTTCTCGAAGGTGGTAGTTCCGTAATTAGCAATACTTGTGAAACACATTGAATGTTTCCATAAAACTTGAATCGGATTACCTTACGTGTACATATGTAAACGCTTTTCAAAAAGGAGAGTTAATCTAGAGTTTGTATGTCTAGATTTAATTTTCCGATATCTATACAAAGTACTGTGACTTTTTTTTTATTTTATATATTCATATTACACGCATATTAATTTCTCTCGCTCGTTGATTTAATATATCCATAACGATTTTATTGTTAAGTAGGTTCGTGATTGTAATAATTTATAACGGACATATCCAAAAACGTTGTATAACAGTAGTAGTAGTAGTAGTAGTAGTAATTGCTAAACTATTTTAAAGAAACTCTATAGATCGCCGATTTAGTGACAACACTTTTTGTGAAACGACTCGAGCAAGTTGGCCTTTGATGGCAAGACACTCGCCCATAAAAAAAGTGACATTTGGTATTACGATAGGAGCTTAAAACTCAGCTTTGCCCACTAATGCTCTTGTTGTCGGGAGATACTCGTATATATTATTTTTCTACGCAATTTTTTTC
>DWHQ01000339.1:0-14858 GCA_018247955.1 Eurytides marcellus marcellus | reverse complement strand
CGACCGGAGAGAGATGAGGCGCAGAGGCAGTGACATTAAACGACCTCTCAATAACGACTTCTCCAAGCCGCCGCAAAATGGCGTTGATAAGAAACCGGGATCGACTTTTTTCATGCTCATCCGAAGCATGGATCATCTTACTTTTCAGGCAATCGGGTGATCAGCCCGTAATGCCCTAAATCCAACTAAGAAACAACATCACAAAATCATTGCTCTCAGCGGAATTCGAGCCCAGGACCTCCGTTTTGTAAAGCACGGACCTATATCACTAGGCCACGGAGGCAGTTTTGGAAATATACTGTATAAACCACCTCGCGAATCCTAATTAAGTATGGATAATTGAGCTCCTTTTTTCAGAAAATTTTCTCCGAAGAGTAACTCTAAAAATCACGCAATGATCATATTAACAATACACGTTAAGACAGATTATCCACCCTTCTATAAAAATAATCTTCTACTTTATATCAAAAGTAATAACAAGTCATAGCGATAGTTTTCTTTTAGGTTCGCTCTTTAATAAATGACAACGCGCTTATATATCTTTCTGAAGCTATTTCCTAAGCCATCCATTCAAGTCGTGACAAAAAGTGTGGCAACTGAAAAATTCCAGCGTACTGCTCTGCCTCATAATTCGCTTAATGCACCGTCTGCTCGTCGATGCTGTTATTCAACATTCGTAATCTACAGGACGTGATGTTTCCACCGTCTACGACCGCCTTTAAACGTAATAGCTATAACGATCGCTGTTATTTATATAATTTACATTCACCTCATTTGAACGTAAATCTATTTCATTAAATTTTTACGAACGTTAACAAAAGCAACTAACTAAAAAAGCTCTTACAACTGGAATAAGGGAACTGTGAATAAATAAGTTATTATATAATGGATAAGAAAACAGATAAACAAGGAATATTAAGCAGCTTTAGCGAACTTATCTGATTTTTTATTTAATTATTTAGTTTTTATTGTAAATATCTCTTTTAAAGATTACAAAGGGATGTTTGATTGTCTATAGATATCTATTATCTTTATTCAACAAGGGCCGTAGTAAAGAAAACAAAAAAACTGTATTAACGTACAAAAAATCTGGAGTTAAAGATATAAATACATCACTAATTAATTTAAGTAATAACTACTTAAGTGTATACACAAACAAATTTAAATGTAAATATAATAGAAAAAATTACTAACAAATAAAATAAATTGGTCTATGACAACGATAACAACTCTTACATATTTGCTATATTTTAAAAAAGTAGACTTTCATCAAATGGAGAAATAAAAACGAAAAATTGCGAAGGAATGAAAAGAGTAATTAAGTCAAGAGTAATAAAGTAAGTCATTTTAATGACAAAATTAAAAACACGACTGCCGCGAGAAAAATTAGGAAGAAAACAGCTAAATAGTATTAATATAATTTCCGCTATCGATTGTTTGAGGTGGTAGTTTTTTTTATTCCCATTACCTATTACTCAATATGCCATGTTATTAACATGAAGTGAAGGATTCTAATCATACCATAGACATTAATTTTAGTCCATAGGTTTAGGTTTTATGATCAAATAAATATACTTACGCGAACTCTTAACTCAGTACACTGTTTTTGGGCCACCTGTAGCAAGGAGTTTTATCAGTGAAGAGTTGCATTTATAGCACTTTAAATAGTATTTTATTGTTACACTTTAAATAGTATTAAATAGTATTTATTATGGAATATCGGTAGGCCGTAATAACAATAAAACTAAATAATCGATACAAATTAATAAAATGTTTTTAATAAAAAAAACAGAGTCTTTACCGTAAAAATAATTACTTAAATATATTATCACACGTAAAATCTTATGCACGTACCTTACACCGAGTAATTTCTTTAAAGAGCCATAAACAACGCTGTTTTAATTACAAATTACGACCCGCAAAAGATATTCATAAAGGGAGTTTATCGGCGAGGTCGTAAAAGGAATTTTAATCGAGAAAAAAAAAAATAATGCCTCCTTTAAAATTTTAACTGCGCCTGTACCGAGGGTCCGTCAGGTCAATGGCCACGATGCAAGTCGGAACAGTGAAAGTGGTTGAAATCGAAAGTACCTTCTCGTATTTGACACTTTAGCCTGCAATATTTCCTCATTCCCACCTTTGTGATATAATAAATAAAATTTACATAAATTTTTCATTCTTTTATTAAGTATGCTGCATGTCTTAATCCTTTAACGTTACTTAATAATTGGAAAGAATTTTGTAAGATATTTTGAAATATTGAAATGTGAAAAGAAATTACAGTAAATTCATAAAAATCGGTAAACAAAAAAAATTTACTAATTGAGAACCTCCTTCTATTTTCCGCTGGTTGATGAACACATATGTTTAATGGTAAATCATTATATGTTTATTTTATGAATACACCGCCACAGTACACAGTTACTACAGTTTCCTTACGACTTTTTTTCAAGCACTGTCCATTAAATATACCACAAATAGTATCGACGTTTCAACTTAAAAAAAAAAAATCAAAATGACCCTATCATGTACAACTTGATAACCATAAAAGGCTAATATTGATATGATAATGCAACAAACATTTTTATTACCCGCTTTCTGTTTCGGAATTTGGCGTTTAGAAAAAATTGAAAAACGGACTGTGATTAAATATCATACAAATAAATTGCGTGTCAAATGTGTTTAAATATTTCCAGTAGATTTCAATTCTCATAAACACGATAAAATTTTGCACTGTGTTGTTATGGGTAGACGTGTCTTACTATCAAATGACAATTATACTGACAATTATATTTAGGGAAGGACTATGAACTAAGCAAAATCATCACAAAAGCATCAAACATATCTACGATCGCTGTGAGAACTGTTGGACGATATCCCAACGAAATTTTTGCGGAGCTTAGACGCCACACCCTATTACAACAACGCGCCCAAATGTCACGACAAAGGATTTACCAGCACCATTCAGCATTATCATTTGCAAAGGTATTGTTATTAACATCACAATAGGGATTAATTTCGCGCGCCAAAAACAAATGCAAGGATGCCGTAGCGGTGTTACGCCACGCGATCACAATGCAGTAGGCAACTTACTTATATGTTGCAGGAAAATTTCGTAACGTCTTCTGTAGAAAACGCCCGCGGTCCGTGGCGAAAACGATCCCAATTGGAAGACGCTTAGCGCCTGTGAAAATTGCCTGTAATGAGACATGACAATAGCGTATAGTAGATAATACTTACCTTTTACATTGTACATTCTACGTATGTTTTGTAGATGTTACCAGTTGGGTTTGACATGCCAGATTGATTGTTTTATTTGTTATACAATCCTGAATAGGTGCCCTGATTTGAAATTATAGTTTTCTATCTTTAATTTGAAATCATAAAAGTGAAATTCGAGCAGCTACTTTAGAATATTAAAATTGCTAATGTAATTTGCGTCACGTATAATACTGTCATAAGTACAGTCTCTAAAATTACGCACTAAAATTGACAAATTGGTGGTAGTAACACGGTTGAAGTGTTGTAATTGAGTTATTGTCATTTAAAAGCTAACAAAAGTATAACGTTGCTTTTAAAATTGCAAGGTGTCAATCACTTTGCAATATGTCAAATGTGTCACTATACATTTTATTATTAGTCTTATGTGGCAAGCGATTATTAAAATAATACGTGAAGAACAAAAGACAACCACCCTTTAAGTAGTCCGTATTGCTATCGTGACATGTATTTTAAACTTAGCAATGAAAGAAGTAAGTAAAAAGTAACTACAAAAACTAGTACATAAAATTAAAAGAAGAATCGCCGAGAAGTATATATTTTTTTACATACAATAAAATCATATTTTTGTATGTATGTTTGCGGACGAGTCCAACCGGGTTTACGAGTACGTTAATGTGCTTTGGCTGTATACAATTACCATTGTGTTAATCGTACTCCTTATTCGAGTAAATCATTTTTACATAAGGATTTTTATAAGGTCACAGCACACCTGGTTCATTTAAGTTTTGTTAAAAAAAAAATGTAATCTTCACCATCTTTAGCATCGAGGTCAATTAAGAGAACATTTATGTGGTCAATTCGCATTAGTCATGTGTTACGTGTTAAGTCGAAAAAGGCTCGAGAAAGTGCCCGTAATGCAATACAGGAATAATCTTGTGTTGTAAAGAGTTTTCCCCCGCTTTAATCACCTATATGGCAACAATTCACTCAGAAGTTACGCTAAGGACTGGCTATAAATTATGCGTTATATAACATACTTTTGTGTAATAAATTGTTTTTTATTTAAATGAATCAACATTTTATTATGGTGCTGAACCGAGAATGAGTTATTACAGCGTCGGCTTTAAAATGATCACGAATAAAAGTCCCCAATTATTGAAATGGAGAAAATATATTATTAAATTTTTACACACACAAAAAATTTAATCATAATCGGTCCAGCCGTTAAGAAAAAGTTCACTGACATACACACTAATTAAAAAATATATACTTGTGTAGAAATAATTTGAGTGAAATGGAGCTGTTTTTACGTTCATCTTTCTTTAACCTATTCACTGTTTACAAATTATTATCATATTTTTACGTTATTGTAGCAGATTAATTATTCATTATTTTTACAAAAGGTTTCTTGTTTAGATTGTATATCTTTTTATTCTTAAATTAAGATATTATGAAATCATAACGTGAATTTATTCGTACGGTTTTTTTCATGTCGCTTTCGATTATTTGTAACATGCTGAAAGCACATTGCAAACTTCTTAAGAGTCTATTACTTAAAACTTTTTGTCCAATTCACCCAACCAGATAGAGGCAATTTAAATATTAGCAAATTGTTTGCAATTACTACGCGTGTTGGTAATACTTAGGTGAAAATAAATGCACGTTGTAAAGTAGTTTCGACATGCAATTGTATAATGGGGTGTACGGTGACAATTTTGAGTACCATAATGACATATAAGCCAACTTAAGTGAAACATTTAACAACTGCCGGTAATATAGCATAAGAATTATATTTAAAAAAATGTTTAGATAAAGGCTCTAAGAAATTAATGGCAAAGGAATATGTGTAACTTTAATTCGAAGCTTCCACTGGTAACAATTCATTTGCTATAAAAATAAAACTTCGAAAATGATCAAATAATTATAACATGTCAAATAGCGTTATTACCGTTTACTGATTGAAACGGTTAGTCAGTTCGAAACTGTTTCAACAAAAAGTTGTTAGCTTTTTTATCACCATTGAAGTAGCGAAATTCGTGACCACAGTCTTAAGAACGCAACCTTTGACAATCGGATTGATTTGGCAAGTCCTTATTACACTTGCTAGATCATATCGAATGAAAATATTTAATATTAGCCACTATAAACAAACATTAAGATCAATAACGAAATTTTTTACCGTTGTAAATATTATCTACGACCATGTTACTGTTTTATCGCACCTTTTTTAAGAAAACTACTCTAAGTCCCGCGTGAACGAACAAAAGAGCAAAAAGTCTTTTGTTCCCACGACATATTTAGAGTTTGACTAGGTTTATGTACGTACGTTCGATTGTGCAGTTCACGTTATGTTACACTGGATGGCAGTTATTCTATCGTAAAAGTGTATGTTGGTATTGTTAACAGAGAAATGATCGGGGAAAGAGATCATATGAGAAGAGATCTTTGCATGACAAATGCAGCACAGTGCCTAGCGGAGCCTTGAATTTTTTAGTAAGCTAAAAATAGTATGTGGCCTAACGCTGTTATGGCGATTGCGACGCGAACTATCATTAGTCTTGTCACTAACTCTTATAAACCAAAAATTAGTCGTATAAAACATTTTAATTAACAATGAACGGTAACCAATTGATATATATTTTTTTTTTTACAATTTTGGCAGGGAAATCAATTTTTTCTTCAAGGTTGATTTAATTCATAATTTTTTTTTGCTTTTGTACATTAAGAGCAATCGGTAAAAAGTAATGACTCTATTGGCGCCGTTGGCAATCATCTTTATTTTCGGCCGTAGAGGAACGCAGCAGCTTCCGCTGCTAAATAGGCCGGCTGGAACCGGTAAGTACCACGATCTCACAAAAAATTGGCGTGAAGTGTTTGACTTCCGCATTTCATCCGGTGAGTGAGGTGGCCGGTGACCCACCTTTTCCTCACTATCCCGAAAATTCCCACCTTAAATACTGGCCACGCATTTGCAAGTTCTTCTATGTTGCAAACGTAGACGATGGTGATTGCTTACCACCAGATGAGCCGCTTGCTCATTTATCTCCTACTACATAAAAAAAAGAAAACTGTTTTTTCCCTTTTTATGGCGTTCATTCAACTCCCAGCCTGCAAACTCATGCTTGGACTTCCCTGACTTTTATCCGTTTCTAAATTTGAAATTTATCTAGGTATGTAAATTTTTCACAACAGAACAATCCAATTACTTAGACACAAGATTAAGCAATCATACAATATAGGTTACAGCTTATTAAAAAAGAACATGTCACTAATAACATGGTAGCACTAGTATTTTGTACACACTATTATTTATGCCTTTCATCATATGCAAGATACGTTTCCAACATTCTACCACAAGGAACCTAACTAGATCAAATTCTTTAATGACGATTACAAAACCCGTCTGATCGGTTTTGTTAGGTTACGAATTATAATGTCAATATCAGGCATATTTGCGACATTTGCATTCCGCAAATACTTGGTAACTAGGGCATTTGCCTCAAAACTTTGTTATTCAAATAAAGGACACCTATCTGGTCTATTTTTTGCTATGATGAAAATGCAATTCTGATTTGGCTAAAGATAAAGATAATGATAATTAGTTAAAACATTTTTTTAAAAAGCCTTTCAACAAAGTAACAGGAGGAGTATATGAATTGTCCATACACATCTAATGTTTATATGAAGTTGGAGCACCAAAATGTAAAAAAATAATAAAATAAGACGTTGCTAACGTCTATGGTGCCAAGGTAAAGCCCACAGTTTGTCTGAGACCTATACTTTGTGATACAAGAAGTTAACGTTCCCTAGCTTCATTTGCAAGTCACTACCGTAGGGTTTAGGCTCATACCCTAAGCTAGTCCATAAAACAAATAATTCGGTTAAAACGGCAAAACAATGGAAAAGATTCTTACAGTAAAGATCGAGACACATTTTTATGTTAGTGAAAGAGAAGATTGCAATGTGATCAATACATTATCTATAAAAAGTAGAATATAAGTAAGAATGTGTCGTTTAATACATTTTTGACATCCAAATGAATAAATACTAAGGTTATCACAGACCCATCGTATCAACAGAATTTGTAGCTCAAAATGAATTTAAAAAAGTATTGGACCATTCTTCTCTGTTTTTGGCCGTTAAGAATCGGTTAGTTCGCTGAGGACATCATAATTGTATTTATTCAGAATACCTCGTAGAACGATTCAGTGTCACACGAAATGCAATTGTGATGTTATCTCTTTATCTTTTTTTATGGAGTAGGAAGGAAACGAAAGAGCGGCACACCTGATGGTAAGCGATCACCACTTCCCATGGATATTCGCAATATTTGAGAACTTGCAAATGTCTGAAAAAAGACTGGATTCCACCTCAAGGTGGAAGCAATGGTACCCGGGTTGTGGGGTATTGAAGTTCAACAGCAGCATCTATGCGTAGGACCAAAGAATCAAGCCGATCAGAAAGGATCTGACCGTCGACGATTTCAGCAGCTCTAGGTTGGATACGGTCAAATGGAAGAAACTAGTACAGAAACTGGCATAGGGGTGCCACAATCAAAAAATGAGAACAGTACTCCATCTGTGGCCGCACTTACGCATTGTAGAGCTGAAGGATTTGAGCCGACTGGAAACACTGTCTCACTTTACTAAGGATACTGAGCTTTATTTTCTATGCTAAATTAGCTTCCGCCATTTGTAACATACTGTGCAAATAAAAAATAGACAAAATAATCTCAAAAGAGTTTAAGGAAAATATGTGCATCAAAAAGTTAAAAACAACGTCATATCAGTCACCACATCGGTAATAGTTAAAATTAAGTTCAATTTAACCGCTTGCTTTACTGCAGTTGTGTGTAGATTGTAAGTGAAGCGGAATTTGTGACAAGCGCTGACACATGCGGTCAAATGAGCTATAAAATTTTTGCAAGAGCCAAGGAATGAGTGTAAAATGTTCGTACCTTTTTGTCACAATATTTACGACATTCTGAGTTTCGACCACAAAAATGGGGAATGTCGTGAGATATTTCGACATAGTTTTATATAGACTAATTATCATTAACTACAAATCTTAATCAATATAACCTTACCATACAAACTAAACTTAATTTTGATAGCAATTTTGTATAAAAATAATCATAAATTGATAAGTTTATAATATTAGATTTTTTAAAATTAGACGCTACAAAACGTAATAAACAACTTACAACTTGCAACTATTACTTTGAATTGACTTGAATAAAATCTTTTTAGGTAACGCACAGAAGAATGATTTTTAAGAAGTTTTAATAGAATAATCATAGAATATTATAAAGGTGATTGTAAATGATCATGTCACGGCCTGTGCATGCCCCACGACTAGACAAAGGCATCTTCTATATAGTCTTAGAATACAGACAGCCTACGGCCCTAATAGGGTTCGTTAAAGTTCACGTATATTAGAATAATTACTATTTAATTACTTATATATGCAGGATTCTACAGTGCCTTATATTTCGGAGTAGGTTCACATTAAACCCTTTAACGGTATCCGTATGTATCAGTCATTGAAAAGCAAAACAAAATTAATAGTATCAGCACATAACGCGTAAGTAATTGAAACCATTAGATTGTAAATACAATACTTAAACCACAACACAAAATCCATTATATCGGCTTTCCTACCGCGATCGGCAATTCAAAGATCTTTTATGATAGCGCTTTTTATTTTTTTTAAAAAGTTATTTAAAAGCAACAAAGAAGGTTTCTTTGAAGCGATAAGTGTTCTTGACTTTCTATCTAGGTGACGTCGTAAGCTTTTTAGAGTGCGGTGAAGCAGTTTGTATTCAACCCGAATCGGTTTTACACGCAGTAAAATAACGACACCTGCTTCAAATGATAATGATTTTTTTTTATTGAATACTACAACATACCCGCGGTTTCGCTCGCGCGGATTACGATTTTGTTCAATTGTTTATATATAGATGATACATTCGATTATGATACAAAAAAAATTGTTACTCCGTCTCTAGTAACTATATCAAAAATTTCGCACATGTGTTACTTCGTTGTTGTAATTTCATCTGTTGCTTCATTGTTGTTTGTAATATAGATAAATTAACAAAAACGTTTAAAATATTAGTTAAGATAAACCGCCATTATTTAAAACTACGATCTGAAAATGAACTTGTGATAAGAAGTTTTTAAACAGGTAAAAGTATAATTGTAACTTTTTTTTATAATTTTCACACAAGGACGTTGCAACAGATGAGCATAATTTCTGATATAGGAATAATTTTGGGAAAGAGAATAACATTAAAGAGATACTTTATACAGATATTTTTTCAAATCCGAGAGAATGATAGTCCGAAATCGAAATCCTCGGTGGCGAAATCCCTGGTAAAACCCCATATAGATTAATCCTTTTTATATATTTAAACTCGAGTTTGATGACTCGTGTGAAATATTCGTATGGACTACAGATTATTATTTCGGATCGGAGCGTTTATGTGAAATTTGTATATGTAAAACGCTCTTATACACGATTAGTCTATCTGATAACAAGAGCAGCGTCCTTAAAAAAAAGCGCCAGCTCTACCAACAACGTCTGTCTCTTAGCGGTTTTCACAAATACAAAATACAAAGAAAACAAAGTATACTAAGAACGTAGACTAGGAACAATTATTTGTAGATGACACAAATTATTGTCCCTGGGGGAAATTGAACCAAGTAACACGGTGCGTAATAACAGTTGGCAAAGACAAACCACTCAAAAGGCTACGCCATCCATCAATGCTGTCAATAATAAAACTATACAAATATTTCAATACTTTTGTACTTTTTGCTTCCGAGCTATATTTCATTGCGAACAGTTTTCCATTAATATGTTTAAATTGACGCAGCGACCTAATTAATTTGTCTCGAGGCATCGTGATGTAATTAAGTATGTGCGTGACGTCTTGCCAGGTTAAACTTAAAAGAAACTTATTCTGAGACAAATAGTAATGCTAATGCAAATGTGTTGTCAATAATAAGAAATTGGTTCTCATACTTAAAAAATATTCAATTCGGGTACTTGAAATTGTTAACAAACATAGGAGTGTATTTTAATATGTTCCCTGATCGCTACAATTTTATTCACCGTATTCGTTGTCTAAATTTACAAACTCACCAACTCAGCGTCCTTTTAACGATATTGACAGGTGATATTTAAGTTCAATGGTGTTTTGTTATATGAATATTCAATACAACGTTTCATTATTTATACTCTGAAAAGGTTTTAAGAATTGTTGATGTAGCGTCCTCAATCAGTTTAACCGACAATTATTATTAAGCCGAGTAATGCGTAGACTAGGCTACACGAAAATCAAACGAGGCGATGAATTAAAGGAAGGTTACATCAGGTCAAGATCGTGTCAAGTTTTTTATAACAGTCCATAAGATTCACATTTGTGACTTTGAATATTTTTTTATAATAACTCAAAAGCAGTGCAACGTTTGAAATTATATACTTATATTGAAATTATATAAAGAAATAAATTGTTTTTTAAGACTTTTATTTAATTAAGAATTTAATTCTACTCGAATCTATTCATAAATAAGAATTTCCAATAAACCAACAATTTGGTTACATATTGTGTACCTAAAAATAAGATCGATTAAATCCAAAACGTTTTCCTACATTACAAGTGTACTCTACTACACTGTGTTGCAAAATTTAAATAAAGTTCCCAATATTCAAATTCTTTGAATTCGCGTGTAAATTCGCATTTAATTAAAAAAAACATCTTTATTGTCACGAATCACTTAAAATTAAGACTTACACAGTCAGGTTTAAAATTAATAACACATTTGCTGTATCCACTATGCTGATCCCTATTAACTTTTAACGACACACATTCATCTTAATTTGGAAGTCTTATTTCACGAGGTTGGCTCAATACGTAACATTATTTCACAGACCATTTGCGGATGTTGTCCGCAGTTGTGATGCAACGCAACGAAGTTAGGTTAAATTCACACGAACACATTTTTATTTATTATAATATATATCCAAAACAATTGAATACATACAGAATTCACTTACTTTTCATGTACGGCTATACGGCTTAGTCAAAAAATATATTTTTTTTCGTCTACCTTAAAAATAATAAAAAGATTATATTTAAGCGAAATACGTTTACAATTCTACGTGTGACAACACTACGATTGATATTACACTATTGTTTTTTTTCTAAATAATTCTCAAATATATATGGTAAATATCACATTACTTTAAAACATTGTCTTCCAACTTCGTATTAAATAGAATACGTAAAAAATGTAAAAAAAAAATTCTGTAGCTTTATTAAATCCTTGTGTTACATTATTTCACGCCAGAGTTTACACAGCCTTAGGTTAATTCATAGATTATTTCGATCATTATCAAATAGACGACGGCATCGTAAACAAAATATTCAAACTACAGATGCCGGAAGACAAATAACCTTTTTTTATTATCGTAATCTACTTATCTATGCTCCGATTTAAATGTTGATCGGCTGCATTTATCACGTAACACGTAAAGTATACACAGATTTCGAAGAATGTATTGAACTGTGACATAACCCTAATTTGTTTGAATATTTAAACGACTCATCACGTCATAATCTAACATATATGTTAAACAGACGATTTAGTAACCGTTAATTGATTTTTAATCTATTAGATATTCAATCTTTGTATACATTTTATGCCCGATCGTTATCTGTACACGTTATGGTACGCATTAAACAATGCAATCGTATTGTTTGGAAACAAAGTATTCATCATATATAATTGTCTAATATTTACACCCAATGACATACAAAATATTGTGACACTAAGTGTCAGCAGCGAATAATGTTGAGCCATGGAAATTGGCATTAGTTGCAATTACACCAAACACAATGGACCGACCTTGATCCGATGGCATTTGTACGTGTCAATCATCGGATGTTATGCCAAACGTTCCAACTGATCGATTTGGGTCTGACTGTGTCGATTGGATCAAACGTTGGACGGTTTGGCATTTGGGACGAACAAGTCGGTCAAGGTCGAACGAGATTAGGAGCCGTAGAGGGCATAAAAATACTATAAAAAATTTTTATGGTCATTATTACATAAAACATAGTAATTGCAAATTCTATTTTTGTACATCTTTTAATACGGCATGTCCAGTATTTCTTTTATATGGGTGGTAGGTAAACAAAAATGTTATATTAATATCGATGTCTATATGTATCCGTAACCATTGAGGTGATGGGACCTATTTTTTTTATTGAATACAGTATCGATATAAGAGAATCAAACGCTTGATAGTTAAACGACACGCTTATTCATAAAACTGTTCGTTTATAGTTAAGTGTTTTGAACTGCTTTACTTTATACTACGTTTGTGTGACAAGAGATGTAAGACGTATGTATACATCTTTGCTGAATTAATTAGGTATTGCTGCCGTGGGCGAAATCTGTCGGGACGACATTATTAACATTTCCTTTCTAAACGGAACATAAAAACGTTGTATTTTCGTATTATAATGTTATCGCATCTCGTTTCTTCGCTAGTTCGTTGTCTTTCTTTTTTCTTTACTCCTTACTGGCCGAACAGATGTCAATAACTACTGAACAAATAGAGATGTAACTAATTATATAAAGACACTTCAGTTAGTAAATCAAAGCAGGCATCGATGTAAATGTTCAGTCATTCGCAAGTTTTAAGACAAACAAACTTACAGACATTATTTTGATCTCTCCCATTTTATCACAGTTTACAACACTTCATATTTTTATTTTATCCCTTGACAATAAAAAAATTTATTAAAAACATAGAGGTACAAAATAAAATATAGAAAAGACGTCTGAAATAAAAAAAATATAAAAGAAACAGAAAGGACAAGGATATGAAAAAGATAATGCGTTATCATTATAAAATTGTCATGAAAAGTGAGTGTCATGGATTTGGTAACTTGTTTAAACTGTATTCAACGCTTTATAACTACTTCTTCGTGAAGTTCAATCTACTTAGCGTAACCATAAAACGTTTCCAGCACTCGCGACGCATATAAGCACCGTTTATTATCGCATTTTTCGTAAACAATGCTCGTTTCGTAATAGTGTTAATCCACTAGTACGATTCGAGGCGAACATCGAAAAATCGTAAAGCCGCAACCGATTACCGGTTCAGAATTCGGATCAGCATCGACAACTAACGTATTCGGGGCGTGCATACAAAATATAGGGTTGTTACATTTATATGAAAATTGCTCATATATTTTACATAAATAATATTAAACATTTCACACACGGCTGTCTGATATCATATTTTAAATGTATGATTTTATAATAGTTAACACCCAGATTCTGAACTAATACTTCTACTCAACCTAATATCGTATCTTAGATATGGTCTTGGGCGGGAATCGAACCCTACGATCTTAGGCTTTACATTCCGAAGCACTAACCACTACACCATCGGGCCAGTCAAAAATAAGAATTTATTTGGCTTTTAAAATCAGTTATAAATTTATTAATGTCATAAATAATAATGTCGTAACAAGAGAAAATATTATGGCTTAATTATTTAATTTTTATTCAAAATTCACTTCTTTGATATACATATCAACATTAAACTATATTGTATAAGATATCTATTATATTGTATAAATAAAATATTGTATGAGAAATCATAACTAATTCAATGAACAAAAGTAAAGACATTAGCCCTTTGTTCAAGTTAGTATTAGCTCAGATTTAACATCTCAGTTTGTCCCATGACCATGCACGCGGAAAAAGTTAAAATGCGATAAAATCCGTAAATTTGTTTTATTTTAAATTTGTTTGTTTTACTTTTTCTGGATCCATTTATTTATTTTATTTAATAGCAACCCTAACTTGGATTACTGGCGACCGACGGTCAGCGAAACCGTAATTCAGTCGAAAGTGAAACTAGGAATACGTTTAAGTCCGCGTATGTACGCGATGTCGCACGTTATGTAATTACGTATCGGTCAGGCTTATTCAATGCCATACTGAGTCAGATCTTTCACCCGACTCACGCCGTATGCCGTAACTGATTAAACTCGAAACTGTTTGACATGCTCTCGAATCTTAACTTGTTACAAACGATAAGAACTTGACAAAGTAATAACCTTAGCCAAACTTGTATTTGTAAAAACTGTGTTACCTTACGAGTAAAGAAAAACTTTTCATTAGGTTTATTGGTTCTTCGGTAAATTTAAGAACATGTCTAAAATCTGTCAAAGAGTAATTTAATTGATGAAAATAGTGATTAGTGCTTAATTGATTTAAATAAAAAATTTAGGGCCATAACCCAAATGGCATCATGACAATATAACAAAGTTCCAAACTCAAACTCAAACTCAAAATATTTTATTCGAATAGACTTTTTACAAAGTACTTTTACCACGTCAAAATTAGTAAGTCAGTGAGTTTGTCTGAAGCTACCACCAATTCGGAAAGCAGTTTCCTGATGAGAAGAACAGGCAAGAAACTCAACAGTCGCTCTTTCCAAAATGTTATTGTTCAGTCTGTTTACAAAGGTATTATCATTCAGCTGAGCATCAACGTCATTTTGAATCCAAGCTTTGTCATCATTCAAGTAATCTTGTACAGAGTAGAAAG
>DWHQ01000338.1:0-14861 GCA_018247955.1 Eurytides marcellus marcellus | reverse complement strand
GGCATATAACGTTTCATGCCATGTTCATAATGGCATGAAACGTTATATTAGTACGATTTTAAATTATTATTTATTTAAAATTATTTTCGTGTGTTGTTCATTCGTGTAAAATTCAGAAAAGGCGTTTGTTTTATATTTGCTAGGAAACTACGCGACGAATAAATTCTGGGACCGCGTCGTCCGTATGTATTGCGACTACTGCGGACTGTAGCTGAACACAGATGGTGTTTTAGTGCGCGCGGCTACCAGAAGCGAGAGAGAGAGAAAAAAACACAAAACATCATTGAGCAACTAATAATGCAGCTTTAACGAGCGACCCCGCATATGGTGTTTTTGCGCCGCCAACGGACCTCGCTTATTAACTTCACTTACCTCACAATAAAGCTTTAATTGTCGCTTCATTCCGATTCGGGGCAATGTGATTTACGCGTTTACACACACGCGGCATATTAGACATTTTTAAACGTAGCGAAAGGGTTCGTATTTATGGTATATTTTTTGTACACCCGGACATATATTTATGCAAAAGTCATTCACGTTTGTCAGTGAATGTAGTTAATGAGAGTGTATTCGCCATGTTTATTGTTCGATCATTTCCCTTTTTTTATCATCGTTTAGTAATTACCTTCCTTTCATATGGATAATGAATTTAAATTTAAAAGTTGTAGCAGTGAACGTATCTTGTTTATTGAAATTGTACGTCATATACCTGAAGACATTGATAATCAGTGAGATAAAATAATTTATATTGGCTTCTATTCAAATTACTGCTGAGCTAAACTGTGAGTAAATCGAAATTGTAATTGACAAATAATTTCAAAATATTTTTATAACTATACTATTTTTATAACTATACTTTTATAACTATATATCGTAATGTAGTGTTCTATTTAAAATTTCGGTAGACTAAATTTTGGGGAAAAAAGTCTTTATAAAAGTTAGCCGTTACATCTTCGAGGCATTAAATAAATTATTTCCTCATTTAGCTAGGTAGCCAGATCCAGATTTTCTAATCATACGTTAATAGTATAGTTAAAAAAAAAACTATATTCTCGCTTGGCTTGGTAGTCACATCCAGAGGCACAATGAGATGTAACATATAACACGTCTCTATGCGTAGTCGTGAATGAATTTACGCCTTGCCGCATCATCTTATTATTCATAGACGAAGCGTCGTTCCTTTGAAGTGATAGACACCCCCCTCCCCACTCTATCATAATAATTGCGGACGACTTTCCAATGTCAGCGGAATACGTTTCATACGGTTCAGTATTCTGTTTGTGCTAAAATTTGCGCGTTTAAATTATAGTTACTTTGAACATCACCATTTGTTATTAGCATATATAAATTATTATATTAAGCTTATTAAATTTTCCTCAACATATTTAGGACTAGAGAAATATAATCGTATATGTTAGTAAAGCTGCCTTTTTTAGCAATCAAATATTAAAATAAAGGATTTTTTGACAAATTATCTACTTAGGAGGAGATCTAGAGGAATGTTGATGGACACAATTACGCGCGTCATTTTTATGTATTTTTTTCTTATTTAAATATTTACAACTGAGGTTTATAAGGAACTAAGCTTAATACCAATAACTTTGGAATACCCAGATTATCTTTTTAACATATCCGATATGGACTCATTGACGTACCGACTCGATATTGTTATTTAACCCTTATAAAATACATCAATAGCCTCTCACAAATCTACACTCAAACTTTAAATCTAAACAGTTAAGAAAGCATTGATATAATAACTGAATAGTACTTTGCGTGAAAATTGTCAACTCGGCTTCTGTAGTTATGGTATTCTGCGGAGTCTATCGACGTCCGAATGATTTATGAGCTACGCATTCTTGAGGCGACCGTTTGCGGGGACGCAGCGTACAGATTTTTTTATCGCGTGCCGCGGCACCCTTGTGCGCATTTAACGCTGATTAAACTGTAAAATTACGAAAGCAAAGCTCCCTGACAGATGTGCCGGCGAATAATAGAATTCACACACGCACCGAATGGCAAAGGTAGCGGTGCGGCGAAGGCCCATTGTGGATAGCGAAATCCACTTACGGAATAATGACGACAATAGGTATCTTTGGCAAATTGTAAAATATACACCTAATTATTGTATTGAAGTGTGACGAACCGTCGCGGACTCCGGCGTACGGGCCATTGTAAACACTACGAGCCTTATGAAAACAGGTTACGTACAAAAAGTTCCAAACGCATCGGCATGTTATGATAGGTGTCTTGAGATTTTAGGGTACGTCTTCTCGCGTTACCATCGAGCAGAAAATACGGCGCTATATAGTTTAATACGTAATATACAACGAAAAGAAAACAACGTTGAAACTACGATTTCTAGCATTAAAATTACATTATAGAAACTGATATCATTCATACACTCCAATTTTGTAGCAAATAAATCACGTAAGTCGAGGCAACCATAAGTTCGTTATAAAAATAATATTGTAAAATCGAAATCACGAAAACTAAAGATCGAACAGAAAAACCGTTTATAGCGCGATCAATTACAATTTTCAACAACACACCCATTCTTCGCCTGTCTAATAGTTAATATTATGAAATATCACCCCGCCATCGACTCGGCGCCGCCCAGAAATGTTCTTACGATATTTTTTTCTACATTATAATTTTTTATTCATCCACACGCTCACTTTCTGGTAGATTTTGTAGTTTTATGAATGGACCCTACGTTGCCCGCTCCACTCGTATTCAAGGGTCGATTGTTTTGTCAGAACAACACCTGGATGCAAACAAACGCTTGGCCGCGACTGTTGTTACTGAATCAAAGCAACTGCCGAACGCCCGACGCAAAAATAAATATGAACTCTTTAAATATAGTTTTGCGCATTTAAATACATTTGTATGTCTGTGTTCGTTAAAATTACGTTCTAAGGAAACGATCATTTGCTTAACTTTATCTAATCTTGACTGACGTTGATGCATTTAGCCTATGCGGCTCTATAAAGCTTAATTGGATCACCGAATTCGTGGAAATACTAGTTTCCACGAATTAGATAGTTGCTTAACTTTAGATAACTGAGGTTTTGTTGCGTTGTTGTTTCATTCAGCAGAATGATTGATTGAAGCTGGAATAAAACTTTTTTTTTTTTAACAAATCGTACTTGCAAATATTTTTTTAAGTGATTTTTTATTTTTTAATTTATAGATTTTGATATAATTGTCCTTCATAATAAATGGTGAATTGAGGTTTTCATATGCAGAACCTGTCACAGATAGTTTTTATTTGACACAAACTGCACCTTTTAAATACTACTAAAAATATATTGGTTTTTACTATAAAAAGATGAAATAATCAATTAAATTTTTATGACATTCATGTTGTCTTATAAATATTACCTATTAAAAGTTTTTTCTATTAGCTCCTATACTATTTTTCATTTGATACGATATAACGTCGTAGGAACATCAATATCGTAGAAAACTGACCGACGCCGTTGCATTCCACGCTCTGACCTGAATTAACAATCATAATGGTTCTGTTTTACATAATTTTCCTATTAGCATATGAGTTAAAATATTATTAGGCCCCTGTTTTAGATGCGGCCTATCTCCGGTCGCTCCGTTCGATACGTTTTTAATTAAATTTCGGTTCGTTAGACTCATCGAAATTCATCCATAAATTCCGCTGTCATTTAGATTAGTGCTACAAGTTGTTGGTGATGTTGACCTGAATAACAAATGATATCAATACATTACTTCCTTATGTAGTACGGAAGCCGTTCAACTGCAAATCTGTTACAAGCATCATGTTAAAATAATGTAAATCAATTATAGTAATGACTCTATTACATAATTCATTGCCTTTAAATCTGAATACTAAATAACAAAACAATACAAGTACACTATATCTAGTAGCTTAACGAAGAACTCTGAATGATCAAACTATACTTAAATTATAGAAAGAGTAAAGTTGTATACTTGTATATTTGCGCAAACATATACTCGTACCTTCCAGAAACCAGAAAGTCTTTTTGAACGGTTTGATAAATGTAATTGGAGAATCAGAAAAGTGTGCATGAATAATCGGCTTTGTTTTATTCTGGGAAGTATGGATTAAACATACTAATATATCAGAAAAAGTCGAGGCGGGCCGCTGGTTGGTATAAAAATGCAGGAAACAATTACGTTCGTGTCGTGAATAGAAATCAACATAAGACGCTAGAAGGTTTATTGTAATGCGCATGCCCGCCATGAAGTAAGGACTTACTATCTCATACTTTACTTACAATGGGCACGAATTGACTGGAGGCGTCTGTAGTCTTGACCAGTGCAGCGCCAAATATAGAAGCATGGACACGCCCAATCACGCGGTGCAGAAAACCGTGCGCATAATATGTCACAAGCGATACGATCGGATTGCGCATACATTTTACTAGCAAGTCGTAAATAAAAAATATCCCTCAACATTTCTTTTTTTTTCTTAAAATAAACGCTGTCTTTTAAAATAGAAATATCTTGTGTTACCAGAGTTTTTACATATATAAATTTCACATGGACACCCAAACACCCAGATCCGAAACAAACAAATATCTGTTCTGAGTTGGAGTCGAACCCACGACCTACGACGCCGAAGGCAATAGCTTAGTAACTGCGCCAAACGGGTCATCAACTGATATAAAAAATAACTACTAGTTGACTGATCACACCTTGTTCTGCCCTTTTCAGAAAATACTTAAAGTACTGCAGAACCAATGGGGACAAAACATTCGTGAATTTTAAGTCAACGGAGCAGTAGTATTGTAATTTATTTATCCGAAATCATATTTGAGGTGAGAAACATAAAAACCGTCCTATTCGTATTTAATCTCAACAACTATTATTGTACATTTAGCAGAGAACGTATAACAATTTGTCGTATTTCCTCAAGCATTACTTTTTACATATTTCCCTAAACATTTGAAGGGCTAATAATGATCTCGGGAGACTCTTGTATTAGCTTAGTGTTCCCGTGACCACGAATGATAAATTTATTCGTGACGACGGATTTTAATATAAATTAATAAGTGACATGACCGTGAAATACATTTATTTAATAATTTTAAGATTATAGACTCGTAAAAATAAACAACTAAAATGAAATAAGAAAAAAAATTTTGCTATCTGCGGACCTCGCTTTTTGGTCAAAGTGAAATTTAACTTTAGCAGCCTTATGTAAAGTGTGTAATACAAGCGGTGATCGTTAGTTATCATAGCTCTTTACATAGCGTTCAATACTCATTTCAAGGGATTAGTATAAAAATTAAAACAAACGTTATCCCTAAAATTTGCCACGTAATGGTTCAACAAATACACTCTATCTATTTAATTACCAGTTAAAACCTTCGGGATGGGTTTGTTTAGGGAGATAATTCATCACAAGCTACAAATAAATCCTCCGCAAATATGTTTAGTACGAGTAATATAATAGCATGTATTTCTCACGTGCCTAGAATTATATTGGAACAAAAAGGAAAAGTAAATATTTGGCATAATTCATTCCGTTAGAAGTTTTACGCGATCTTCTTAATGTCTGACCAAATACGACCTAAAACGACAAATGTTTGTTGCGAATTATTTTAATGACCTCATCTACCCAAACAATTCCCACGAAAACAACTCTCGAGTGCTCCATTCTGTTCCCCGTATGCGCAAGTTACTTGTAAAGTACTCATGTTGCTCCATGTGAGTCGGTGATGACCAGATAAATAAATAAATATCAAGGGACATCTCACACACAGCCGTCAGATCTGAAATTAGGCAGAGCCTGTACTATGGTAACTAGACGATTGATAATCTTATTTTTAAATGCATACATATATCGATAGTTAACATCTAAACACAGAAAAAATACTTCTGCTCATAACACAAATATTTTGTCCTGGATGGGAATCGAACTCACAACCTTCGGCTTGCAGTCAGGAGTACTAGCCACTATACCAACGGGCCAGTAAAATGTCTCATGGTTGAAACACTGGCCTTATGACTTTAAGATCATGGCTTCAAACGTCAGCAACGTCACCATTGCCTCTTAATTTTTTTTTTTTTTTCAAATTTCTCAAAAAGGGTTCTTTTTTTATTTTACAGTCTCTCAATTTTCTGCTTTACTTAATATATGTACTCGATGTAACATAAATAGATCAGATGTATACAGGTCAGATAATGAGAAGGCTTGAGTGTAGTTGTTACTTTTAACGATCGGAATTGACCACATAATGTAGTTTAAAATTAACAAAAGAGGTATTATACAAAGTGAACGATCTATTTATTCAGACACGATAAAATTTTCAGATAGATACCGATAATGTTCCAAACGTTGTTCGACCGAAGTGCGGTAAAGATTTTAGGGACTACGCTCCGCCATAATGAGATGGGATACAGTCAATTTTGGCCATTGTTATGGATAAGTGGACGTAAAATCCGGTAAATATTTATAGGCTCCTACTTCAAAGGTTTCCGTATCGCTTCGCAAAGCCTCCCACTATTTTTCTACGTGATCGGCTTGTAATACAGATATCGAAAGTTTTGTCAACATAAACCTATTTTATGTACGTACGTGAAGTCTTTCTACAAATATTTGTGGAGGAACAATACACATATTATCCGTGATACATCGCAAGCAATATTATCTAAGAGATATTACACCATTCACAAATATCGGTTAAAAATTTGCGTTGAAAATGCCAATCTTCGTGAATACGATCGTATAAATTTTAAACTCACGAAGTTTTTACATCATTCGAATATAAAGCCGGAGTTGCATCGTAAGTTCGAACGGGAACTATCTCACATAACTTAAATTTTATAAGTGGGATTTTAGCGTCTCCATAAATAAAAATCAAAAAGCTATGAACTTTCAAACTTATAACGACGCCCCTAATTCTCTTTATTTTTATCTTTCAACACATGCGACGTGAGCTCCTTTAGCTCGGTGTTTTATTGTAACTTCCTAATCTCCTAATAAATCCGATGAGACATTTGACATGATCCCTTTTGGTTCTTTGTTATGTTATAAAGGGAATTAATATTATTTTTCTTCGCGACGTTACCTTCTAAGCACTCTCAATCGGGAGCTAAAGGTATTATAAACACGGTGGGTGGCGAACTTAACTCAATGCTTAGCAAATCTATGTACCAAAATTAAATGTTAATTATAAACATCTCCAAGCTTCAGTTTGGACGACGCAGTTCTTTTAAAAGCAATGGTACTCTATATCTTGAACAATGTTGAACAATTCCTGCTGAGTGAAAGTGATGATTCATATTTATGGTGGCTAAATTTAATCAGACATCCTACTAATATAAAAAAAAATATTGTATGTTTGTCGTGATTTAGCTTTAATAGACAAATATTTTATACCCTGGATAAGCAATCAAGATACTGTTTATCCCGATAATCAACAGCAAGTAATTAACGATTATTATTAATTTATATTAAAAATAACTCTGGATTCTTAAATTTAGCTGAGTAACTTTGCAGGTTCCTTTATTGCTCACACATTTTTGTTTCTATCTAGTCCACATAAGCGAAATCACGGATAGATGTGTATCATTAAATACCAATGGAGTACCAATAAACACCTTTACAATTGCGATTATAAATTATATAACAAAATAAATGTGGAAATTTAAACCGTTGTTGTCAAGTTGGTTTTCAATATAAATAGACTCGCATTTCCATTTTAACATTATCCAGGTTTTGCAATCACGATAATGCAGGCGACCCATTTCGCTCGGTGACAGGCCGCGTTGCTTTATTTGGTTCGGTTGTTATTGTTCATTTTAGCCGCCTTCCTACGCACAGCATCATTTATATAATGTTTAAAAACAATCCAACGGTTCCCGCGATGCTTCTCCGAACCGTTTGTTACCAGTTACCGGAATTTTTTAACGTTAAACAACAACTAAAGCGCTGACCGACATCCGTAAAAGCAAAAGTGAAATAGCAAGTGAAATTATAAATAATCCCTTTTTTATTATTTAAAAGTTGCTATAACTTATACTTCAAAAAATACGTAAGAATAATCAAGTTATAATGCAATGAAAAGCATAAAGGTAAAACTTTTTGCGATACGATGTTGATGATTCAGATGGGTTACGATATTATAAGAACGATGGTAATGCATATACTGATCTGTTAAATAATTTTCCATATTACAAAATAAAATTAGAGTTATCTTTTTTTAAATTGTTGCTTAAACACTTGAAAATATACAGTAAATTGGTGCATTGTATATTAGAGATATGGATATCTCTTTCTGTCAAATGCCAATCGTTCGAACAATATATTTAGGGAAGTGATATCGGTCTTTCAGATTCAATGAATTGCGTCACGTCATTGTCGGCTCATACTTCATACAAAATAACGTAGATTAGGCACAGTCCTGCCTTCACGCGCTTGGAACAAAATTCGTTCCGACCCGCGACAATGACCCTCGGCCAACAATAAAATCAAAAACCCCTAGAGTCCGCGGTGACAAATGAACGCACGATAATGCTCCTTTGTGCTTATTAATTCATATTACATGGCCGCTTAGGTATCTTGACACGACGACAAAAGACGTTTCCCGGCCGACCGCGAAAGTCAATGGATCGGAGCGAGGTGAAAATAATAAATTACGATGCCTATCCCTTAAGACGTACGTACGGTGTACGTGAGGTTTTGTTGCGTACCCTTCTCGCCTTAGCGTGTTTATTTGAAGCCGTTACATTATATCTCTACCCGACGCTACGAACTAAGTATTAGTGAAAGTGTTTTTATTTACGAAACTTTCCTTAAATCTTGTATTTAGAATTGAAACAAATAAGTATACTAATTGTTTATCAACTATTAGCGTTAGCGTGCGTCTTCTTTTAGTTTTGTGGCCTTCCAAAAACTATATTCTTGACAAAAATCATGTCAATCCACGCTGGGTGAATTCACAAATCAACAAACTGACATCAACTTTTACAATACCTGTCAGGGAATGGGAAATAATAAGAAAAAACAGCAATGTTTATGTAAAAACTTGTTTATAACTAAAGAGTTGTTTTCTTAACTAAAATTTAGATTACATGGCTACGATTATACGTAAAAGAAAAATCGTGACTGTCTTGCAAACTAAAAAATAATACATCAGACGAACATGATGAATAAGACAAGGATTTTCATGAATATCTAAACGAGGTGAGAGCATAAACAATACATTTAAGATGATGCGAGATCTCTAGATGTAAGAAATATACACGAAACAGATTTTTTTTTGAAATGTAAATATATTTACAAGTAGGGTCCCAAATGCTGTTTACGAAGTACAATAAAATGTACATGTACATTTAGGGAAATGAAATATCTAATTAACAAATTATTAAGTGGAGAAGAGCCCCCATTATTATTACAACAACATAAAAATAATATAAAGTTTTCATACCATTGCCAATTATCGTCAGTTTTGTGAATGTACATGATATCTAAACAAAAACTACATTTATTCCATTAAAATATTTTTTATTGAAACATAATTCAGTCTACCCCGAATAACAAAATACTAAATTCGGCCCGTACTTACCAGATAATAATTATATACAACTAATTATACCTTCCTATAAAGTTAGTGTGTAGTGACGTATGTACATCGCGCCAAGCAATTAAATTTGAAAGAGAAAAAAGCCAACGAACTAAGAAGTTTGGCGATTCTGTGAATGTATAGTGACAATTTACATAAGTTATTTCAAAAACGAAGTCAGTAATTCTGATGTCGTTCCTCTAACACACGAGTTACGTCGAGGCCAATATCCGTTCAAAATTAAGCCGAGTTATATTCTGATCACGCGTCGCGAAATTTCTTACACATCAGTGGGACATATGGAAAGTTTCTTCATGTCTCCTCAACCCTCGTCAATTGTCTATGCCATTGTCTATTCCATACCATATCTTTTCTCCTTCATATGCTTATAAAATCATGAGAGAATAAATTCCACATTGAACAAGAACAACGTGGACGTGTTTCTGTCATTTCTTCTGAAATAATAAATATAGTCTTTAAAAATATACCTACATACGTACGCCATAGGAAGCTTTAATATTATTCGATAATAGGAAAACTATTTTTATGTCTAAAGCCAAATAAAAATGAAAATAAATATTTTAATCTAACATATTATTACAGCTTTTAACACAGTAAATGATTTATTAGTGAATTATTTTAATTATAAATTTAATAATTCTATCATCTCTTTACAATTTAGATAAAATACTACGGAAGTTTATAACAAAATTTACATTTAATTGATGGACATCTAGCCTCTGAAACCGGATGGAAGGCTCACGCATATACGCGAGCGGCTATTACTTAAACTGCAGTCGGAAAAAATTAAATAAATCCGAAACTAATTCCACTCCGTGACATAAAGCATAACATCAACGGACATTTAACTTTCCGATTATAAACACCGAGCCACGAATTAACCCGAAACTGCGTCGGACCGTGGAGATGAGCCCGCGGATTATGAGGAGTTAGTGTCACTATTTCGGTAGAGACGTGGAAAATGTTAACGACGCAGTTGCACGTCGAAGACGAGCCATCGGCTCTTTCGTTTAACTCCACCCTAATTCTATTACTGGCCGTTTAAAAGAGATTTATGCCCCGAGACGCAAAAGAAACATTTAACTTCGCGCTTGACTGTTTAGGAGTAGCGATTTTACCCCTTTACCGTTTGTTGTGTTCAACTAATTTGGAGGGAAACGTAATCTTATTTGCATTTTACGTCGATTACGAATGCCTTCCCCTTGAAATGAAAGAAAGAAGAAAATGTAATGTGACTATTTTATTTATTACTAAAAAAATAAAATTAATATTGTTGCCATTATGATATGTTATAGATAATATGAAGTTCTACATCAGACCTTTTGCCAAAGGAAACTACCTATATAAAAATATTTTGGGTGCAACTTGAACTGAACACATTTAAACGGCTAAGTAAACTCTAAAGGAAATAACGAGAAAAGGTGAAATTAAATGGTAATTCTGACGCGATTTCGTTAACATCGGTTGACCCCTTTAATCAAATCATATTTATATTATAAGCTATTTAGAATTTTTCTATGTATTTGTTTTCTACGTAGCATTTTTTATTATTATCATTAACAACGCTATAAGGACAACTCTGCGGAATTCGTAGTAGCAACACGAGTCTTCTGAAACATGACAACAAAATAAAAAATCTTACTGATACTTGAAATTAATTTTCAATTCTCAATATGATTATCGCGTTCTATATTACTAAAGGTCGTATCATTGATACACATATTATGTGATATTAAAGGTAACAATATTCAGTTAATTCAATTCCAAACGTATATATATAGTTACAAAAATCTTTTGATTGGTAACAGTAAACAATTAAGTTAGTAAAAATCGTAGTAAAAGTCCTAACAATTAAAGATGAACACAGCGTTTCCGACATAAGACATAGTTATTATGTTATCTTACCTATCCTGCTCAATATAAAGATTTCAATTGATGCTTTACAGAGAGATGAAATGTCTTTTTCAGAAAAACTAGTAAGAAGCGGTTGATATAACAGCATTTAAACTTCCTTGTACTATATTTGTGCGCTAAACGTTTCTTTGAATTGAGACATACGACATTAAAATAATATAATAAAGTGGCATATTATGAAGGTAAAGTGGCATGGTATGTACTGTGATATTTAAACAAAGGTTTTGTGTTTGTTCATGAGACATCATGACGCATTTTTCATGAGACATCCTCGTTTAATTCTAACTAATCAACATAAATTCATTCTGCCTTCCATTATGCTTGAAAATGATTGGCAGGCGTGGTCTTCATAAACGAATAATCAATTATGGCTACCGACGTTTAACGCCCATTGTTCTTTATGCTACTTTATTTTAACACGGTATTAGAGATGTTCATTTACACGTCTTAATCTTTGAAAGTTCACTAAAAAGTATTTTTTTTTTAATTTTAAAACTATGTTAACATTTGATATGTTTACCGAAATGATACACATTATAAAATATATTAAATAGTTCAATATGATGTGATGGGAATTTTTACAGTATTTATTTTATTAATCCAGGTTACCCTTACTATAAAAAACATAATTTGCGGGAGCAGCTATCTGTACATTAAAGTTGTTTTGGAGCCGGCTATAACTATTTATATTTGTATATTGTAAGCAATAAATAAGCGTAAATAACTATTTATGGTACCTAGTAAATGTATTGGACGATGGTGGGAAGTATTACAGTTGAACGTCTAAAGCATAAAGTCGTTACCATTAAAATATACCTTTTTCATATTTTATTTAAATTTTATACCACATTAGGCGTTACTGTTAGTCGTTCATACGCTTAAGATGTCCAAGCGGAGACAACGTTTTACTTTTCACATACATTTCTTTGCTGTCATTCGACAATGGAAACATATTTGTCATAAGGGGCGCGAGTAGGCGCCTAAAAGACGTAGGAACAGGTACTCCCTTTTGTGTTTGTACAAGTTTCATTCCGTATTCAAAAATTATGCGTTCATATATTCAAAAATGGAACACGGAACACTTTTAGGCGTGTTCGTTTTTTATGGAAATGTTACAATTCATGTTTTAAAATGATTTGCATCAGGCTGCACAGACGACTGTTCCATTGTAGTTGCTGTATAGCCTACTGCATTGTATTGATCTAGAATATTTACCCTTTTATTATTGCCAGAATCTATTGCCTATTTTTTTTTTTGGTTGTGAAGTACGAGACAAAAGAGTCAAACGCTCGGTAAGCACAGCGAAAAATTTGAATTCGATAATTAAGTAGTTAGCTCTATTAGACTTAATCAACAAAATCTAATATGATTAAGTAAGATCTATTAGAGTAAAGTAGATAGTTCGGTGCCGATTTCGAGTAGTTCCACGATTGGTTTTTACTAACTAAAAAGTGTACAACCCTGCAAGGCCCGTGCTGCACTCGCCCTCAAGAGATGTATATAATGTACTAAATATACGTGTATATTTATATCCAATAATTTCTCTGGATCATTATCGTCACAATTTAATGAATCTACTAATGTAGAGTTACTTCCACTGCTGATGCTGCAAGTCTTTCAGCTAAAGAAAAAATATTGGTAAATAGTGTCGATATACAAGATCCACGAACTAATTTATTTGAAAGCTATCTTTCTATTTTTAGTGAGATTTTTTTACACCCCATTTTATACTTGCTTCGGTTCTAATATATTTGCAAATGAAACGTACCAAGAAATAAAAGATCACGTGAGCGTAGAGGGATTTGAAGGTTCCACTTGTCTACGAAACCTTTTTTCAACGACTTGAATTTCATGTCACAAGGTAATTTCTTTCTTCACACCTAAGCACAATGTAACTGGGAACGAGTTCAATATCTATAGAAATTGTAGCCTGGGGAGTAGAAACACAGTTTCTCGCGCACCATACAAACGTGATTATCTAATTTGAACATTTGATTTTTAATTACGCGTCCAAACCATTAGTCTCGCTCGGGAACATAAAAATTGACCTATTTATTACCTCGCGCTCATCTGATAAACCGAAAAATTTGAGTTCATTAACACCGAGATAACACATTTCTCCCTGGAAACTATTTTTATAGGCGCTCACATTTGTTTTTATTTCGATAAAGTAAACGACGTCATATATCACGCTGATCACGCGGGCCACAATATTTTTCATTATAATCTGTGCCGGGATCGCCGGTGGACGTATCTTCCCCTGTTCTGGAGCAGGCGTGCCTGGACATTAATCAAAATTTTCGGCCTCGCGATAAGGTATTACTGGAATTAAGTATTCCACGGACGCTCCTCTTGGATATAGTAATAAAATGATAAATGACGCGTCTACTTGTTTCGTATTACCATAGACATGACAAGTCCATTACGTCGTAGACATCATGTGGGGCGTGTTAGACGTACCAACGGACTGCATGCAACATGCGTTCGCACTTCATATATCATTATATAAGTTCGATCTATTATAATCTAGTTGTAATTAACTACAGGTTTTGTCTCTTGCAAAGACAGAACCTGAATTCGTCCTTACTAGTGCGCGTGTCTTAAGCGAAGTATTGATTGTCCGGCTAATATTAAGATATTATCGCCCTTTAAGAGCACCAGTGAAGTTTAATTGTCAAACTTTATCTGAATCCCTATTACAGAACCATACTATTTTCATGAGGATATTTATGTAATGTTCTAGTGTACACAGTCATTTGAGACCCGTTCGTACCATTGATGGTAGATGTAGGTTTCAATTACAAATATACAGTTTTAAAATAAATCTAAAGGGTAAGCGAAATCATTTCCTAAAGCCTATAACGTTTTATAGTTATTCAAACATAAAAAATACAGTTGTATTGAGAACCTCCTCCTTTTTTGAAGTCGGTTAAAAATTGGGTAAAAAGTATTACTAGCGATCACCTGGTGGTCGAATTCGATCATAAGAGGTTTTCTGCAAAGAGTTATAAAGTATATATAAATAATTTTTTGACTGTCAAATTTGTGACGTATGTTTGACATTAATAGTATTAACGTGTTCGCATATTCGATTTAATAGATTTTTTATAAAGCACATAATTAATATTTTAGATTTTCGCGTGTCTCTTTAATACAATTTATAAACCTGGCAAATTTTATTCTCTTTCATAAACGCAATAGGCTGTAAAAGGGCTAGGAAGTTTTCTCTTGACGTATTAATACGTACGTTCAGCCAGTGTGAATAATATTATGTTACTCAATTATATATAACCACAACTATGTCAAACATTGGCTAACTTACTAATAAATAATTATTAATAATTATACATTAATAAG
>DWHQ01000337.1:0-14864 GCA_018247955.1 Eurytides marcellus marcellus | reverse complement strand
TCTCTAATGTTGCAAATGTCCATGGGCGGCGGTTATCACTTACCATCAAGTGAGCCGCTTGCTCGTTTGTCAGTCTACTCCATAAAAAAAAAAGAACTAAAGCGTACTGTACGCTATTCCTCGTATATATTATTCGAAAGGTTAGTGTGGGGGCGGCTTAAAAACAAGCCGCGCATTTCTCGAAGAATATCGCGAAATGGAGGTCTCGGCGATGTAAAAACTGTATTCGGGCTTTTGTGGATACGCCGACATTGACCGCCCCATAACGCAGCGCCGATGCCGCAGCTCTCCCCGCCATTGTGCGACAAATGAAGCCGGCATCACGTGTCATAATCCAAGCACAATGAAACGTAAACACGAGACCCAGTTACTCCATGTAATACGGCACCCTCGTAAAACTCGATGCGTAGTTTCGAGGATTCATAACCGCGGGCGGGAAAAAAATTATGCCGCGGGTAGAGGCGACGAGGATGAAGACTTTTTGTTTATAATACGTGGCTGCTTGGTGTTGATTCGGTGTCCTCTACAGCGGTGTTAAGGAAACGTGTTGCGAAACAGTTTGTGACGTATGAGATTTATTTATGAGCTTAAGACTTCTTTAGTACTTTTACGCGTTATCAGTATGACAAACATCAACACTTATGATAGGTTCAAGTTATTATAAAAATTATTAATTTAATTTTTTTTGACACGAGCTAGTCATCCACATAGCCTATGATAGCACAGTGCGAGACGGTCTTTCGAAATAACTGAACACTTCAAAACTCCGCTTGACGTTGCGCTGATATAAGATGGTAAATGCTCAGGTTCATTCATAAATTTTAATCCATTTTCAGCCTTCACATAACTTTGAAAAAGTCTTACTAATACAACTTACAAAGGAACGTAAAGGCATTCGAGATCAGAATGAAAGCAATGACGAATGGAAGAAAAATATATTTAAAAAATCCTGAAAAGAACAAAGCTAGAAGATGACGGTTCATAGATAACACTTTCATCGTAAACCAAAACTATCCACTCCATCTGGACATCTAAGACCGAATAACTTTACAACCTTCGACCACATTAGTAAAAGATATTGCTACTTCATTTTTCGTCTAGTTTCGAGCGAGTAGTTCAGTGGTATCACGGCAGCTCTTAAGTAAGAGCAGAATAAACCCCCTTCCCCCCCGTCGCATATCTCAGACGCGGTCGGAAAGAGGTCAAAACTAAGTCGGCAATGTTTTCACGGCACCTACCACCCACCCACCAAGTTATTGGACACTCGACTCGTTCAAACTTTCGGTAGATTATCGCTGATACGCGGCGGATTTATTGCTATTGTATTGTTAAACGTTACGCTAATATTTCGCCGTCGTCTGCGAGACTCGTTCGAGTTTATTTCGCACGGCGATAGGGGGTTCCCCCGTTTAATGTTTGTTGGCGAATTTTGCGGGACGGTTAAGAGATCTTCAGTTATGATTTCCAGCGATGTGTTCCGTATGAAAGCTTTGAAATGCTTCGATAGTGTAAAACCCTTTTATATTGGAAGTAATAACTGAAAATATGTATATTTTTTTAATTTACAACAAAACTAAGAGTTTAATTTCTTGGTTTACGAGAATATTGTACATTATTAAATAAAACAAATTTACAGATTTAATACTTTAAATTTACTTCTTTCCTAACGTTGTGTATAATTTACAGCGTCTCATTTCGTATATAGCCAAGGGACAGACTAAGATATAAACATCCGAATATCGTACTTATTGGCTTGTGTTAACTAGATAAAATCCCTAAATCTCTTTTATTCAATAACTTACTAATATGCTTGGTCAATATAAGTTTTTTTAATACCATGTTTTTTGATTTATTTTAGTATGATCGATATTGGTAAAATATTAGCTAAATCACAAAATCTTCAATCAAAAGGCAATTACCATAGATTGTGTTCTGAATTAAATATGTGTATTATGGTATGTACTTATTAATACCAATTATGGTATAGCAATAAATTATAATTTATGTCTTATGGTAATAATTAAATTATCTCACCTTACTTTCCAGTTGGACTGCCCGATGTGGGTCCCCCCTCTCGGTCCAAGCAACAGGCCTAACTATATCACAAGCTTCCATCTAGCTTAACACTAAAGCCTTAGCTAACACAACTGACACTCCAACAAACAATGGTATCCCTAACTTGCACCGCGTCATAACAACACTAAATAAAATTCTAACATTAGTTAACATTGAAACGAGTGAAAATTAAAAAAAAAACATGAAAATCTCGCCACTATATAAAATACGGCTAAAGTAAACGTAACGTAACTTAAACAGAATATGTTCGTGTCGTATGTACATTGCTAATGCCGAACGTTCGTTCGATTCTGAAGCGGCGGACGCGATCCGGTGTAATGTGTGCGCGCCCTAAGCTCTGTTCAATGGACCCAAGAGGGGGCGACCGAGTACGGAGTGCGGGGACCCCCTCCAGATAGAGTGGTGGGGACAGGTGGGGCCGGCGCCGAGAACTGGCTCTCGGCTTCTGCCGCCATCGCGCTGTGGTGTTGCGGGAAGTTGAAGTCCAGGGTGCCTTCCATGCTGAGCTCGTGCTTTATGACCTAGTAGAAGGTCAGAAGTCCGTTAGGATTAGACTATTGTCCGCGCAAAACTTGAACGCCTTCAGAGTTTATACATCATTAGAAGAAAGAAGAAGAAGAAGAAAATAACTTTATTGGCAAAACACAACATAAAATAAAATAAAAAATACAAACAACTGGAATAATATAAAAATTAAAATAAAATCTATATACGATCGAAAGTTAAGAAAAGAAAGAATAATGTGCATTGCCAAAAGAAAACCACTCAGACTTTTGAGACACCGTGTGGTCCTCTGCTGATTTTCAGTGGTCCTCCGTGCAATCTAAAAATATCGTATCACGTGTAATTTGTCTGAACATATATCTTTAAGATATTCGATTAGTGTTATTTAGCGGTCAATCCATTTATTTTAATCACTATTCGACAGTTGATGAGCGCTAATCGCGAGGCCATTTAGATGGGACGCATTTAAGTTTTGCGCGTACAATTCAGAAAGACAGCTGACGATTATAAAACTCTTCTGTTCACATTTCTGACGCTTCTTCATCTTTTTAACATCTATGTCTATAGATCTATCAGTATATAGACTTTACTGTGTTAAAGTAGTATAGCAATTTCTGCTATTGATGAGCGGTTTCATACAAAACAGAACCAAGTCCCCAGAAAGCACGACGATAAGTAGAAGTATTCATATTTTTGCGTTTCGACTAGTTAGTAAACTGGAGGCAAGTCTATCAAAGTTTAACAAGAGTATTTACAAAATGTTGTGAATAAACGTTGAAAAGGATATCTAAGGAACATCGGTAATATCAGCTACTAAGTTAATAAACTCTAATATTGAGTTGGAAGTAGAATCGGACAATATAGTTAATATATTAACAGAATCTAATTCTGACTAAACCAAAAGAACATAAAGCTGATAAAATTTAATCACACAAAACTGCTCAATATCTTATCGTTATTACGACGACTATACACATAATATACTACTACTAGTATCACTCGCCTATATCATCATCAGTCGTTCATATATACATTATTGCATAGAGACGTATCATCTTACTATTTATAATATCTACCACGGCTATTTTTTAGGAGACGAGAAGAGACATCAGCCCATAACAATACATACCAAATTGGCAATGGAATAATACCACCCCAGGCAAACTCTTCAAAGGAGTCCTAGTAATTAGAAATAAGTTATACCACAATGAACTGTTTAGTTGATACAAAATCATATGAGCAATAATGTGATAAAAACGACAGATAATTCACGGATCGCGGCACGGATCACGGATCTTTGCGATAAAGTCCCACAACATATAAAATTTCTTCGAATGAAATGTACTCTATGTTGCTCTTTGACGCAAGATGTAGACCGCTGCGTAAAAAAGAGCTGGAATTTATTGGTGGGACTCACCTGAGGCCTTTGCCTAAAAAGTGCTTTAAGAATTGTATGACAGTAAGTTGAATTAGAAAATTGATGTTGATATTGATTAATGTCATATTTATTCTGATAAAGTTACGCGGCACTGATTAGATGAAAATTTATAAACGGTATACAACTCACTTCATCCACGTTGCAGTCGAAGCCATGCTCTAGGGTCTCTATGTTCAAATCCTCCGCGAGCCCAGTATTTAGTGCGCCCATTATCTGCCCCATGACTGTGGTAGGCCCCATTGCCCCTGTCTGCACCATCATGCCCCCATTCATCAGCGCTGCGTCCGTGGTCACCATTCGGGTCTGGCTGTTCTCTGAATCAACAAATTCGTCATGTAAAAAACAATCATGCGAGTATCTATAGATTGTGAATTCGGCATGACATACTTTCTGGTTCTGTACAAAATATTAGTACAGTACATTGGAAAGTCCAAGTTGGATGATCGAAAAGCATACATCCGTAGATAAATGACGATTGTCGATAGTCACTATACTGTCTGATCTGCACAAACAATAAGGCAACCATCCTCCTGCGGGATAAGTAGCTTCGTATTTGAAGCAAAAAAAAATATACCCGAATAAACCAACTGGATGCTTGGACGCAGTGAGTGGTACTACAGTAATAGAACGGGGGCAACTCTTAACCGATCTTGGTCTACCTGTATTACCACTATACTTATTTTTCGTTAAGAGAGATACATTAAATATTTTCTTATTTATATGGATATACAACTAAAAGTCTTCGAACTAACGCATAACATAGCACGCTGTGAAAACCACTCGGTCATTTTAGTCCAACGTCCTTTACCATTCGACTCTCACTAACAACAGTTGTGCTTTATCGGCATCCTTCACGATACTCAAAGTGCCCCTACGTCAAGGAATATCGTTGACGTTTTCTATGGTCGAAATGGAGAGATGATTATACTAGTAGTGAACTGTTTACAAGACGTGCAACAAATTGTATTTATCCATCAACGTTATCCATGATCTCATTGGTCGTTATGGCTCTATGGGGGATGTTTCTACTGGTAGTCTACGGTTTCATTTACAAACTGCTAGAAATCCGTACATCTAGCACAATTCACACTCACACACACTACAGTCTAGCAGTTCGTATCGACCCATCAACGTCATCCATGATCCGATCGGTGATGATAAATGGATGGGTACCTGTGTGCATGATGTCCGCCGGGTCTGCGGGCGGCGGGGGCCTCACGAAGTGGTCGAGCGCGTGCTGGTGCGGATGCGTGGGGTGGGCGGGGTGCGCCGGGTGCGCGTACAAGGAGCAGCCGCAACCGCCGTGCGGGTGCCGGGGGCAGGCGCCGTACGAGTAGCGATAGCTGTTCCCGGACGACGACGTTGTCGGCACGTATCTAGTTGGACAGCGCATGATTTCACACTAACACTTTTCGATACCGTGTTAACATGCAAGATCCCATCTCTCGGAAAGTTATTTTGCGAAATAAAGTCACCGGACTAGCGGGTTGGAGCGTGGTTGTAGGCGACACGCTTTCCCTTAACAACTCAGCGCCGTAGGATATTTTAAAATATACCAGTTCATAACTGCTCAGTGCTGCACTGCGCCCGTCGTTGAGACATAGATGTACTATCTTATTTCCCGGTGATTATTCTGGTGTCATTGCCCTTCAAGACCAGGAAGGCAGATAATTGCCAATGCGGTGGTACGGTGGTGGCGGATATAGTCCCACCACTTAAAAATTTCTTTGAATGAAATGTACTCTATGTTGCTCTTCGACGCTACATGTAGACTTTCACGACATTTATGATGTATTCGAGGTCCCGATGCTGCGTAAAAGGAACTGGTATTTATTGGTGGGATACCATCCATAAATGAGTTACGTAACGTCGTAAACTCACCTGAGGCCTTTGCCTAAAACGTGTTTTAAGAATTGTATGATAGTAATTTGGGTTAGAAAATTGATGTTGATATTGACTAATGTTATGTATATACTCTGAAGTTACGAGACTACTTCTGTTGGAGCCTACTGATGTCAACGAAAAGGCTGGAAACTAGAAGGTCAAGTAGGAGTATTCATACGATGCTATATCCAAAAGTGAGTTTTTTTAGAAAACTATGCGATGTGACAAGCATGTCGCACAAGATGGCAAACGACACGCTTAACCATAATAGCACAGTGCCAAGCAGCATTTTCAAACTGCAATAGTTCAAAATTTTGTCCGGTGCTAATATAATATAGTATATCTCTTTGCCCGGCTATTGCTGATTAGTTTGCAAAATACATATTGTTCGGTGTTACAACTGACAATGATATAGTTTTCAAGGCAACAGAACTACTACACCATGGGTATTGTCAATGTCAAGGTTGAATACACCAACATATACAATCATATTCACAAATGTAATAAAGGTTTATGATATCTTCCTAGTTCTTGTATTTTGACACTACAACGTTAAATGCCGTAGAAAAATATTTATCCAGAAATATGTTTTATATTTAATACAATAGCAGTAACTTTAAAAAAAAGCAAAGCCATCTAATGCGAGGCGCCTATAAAAAATTTACAGAAGCAACGAGTATACGACTAACAAAACGAAAGCAGACTTTTGTTTCTAACGACGACGTGCGGACGGAAACAAAAGTCTGCCTGATGCAAGCCAACTATTAGACCCTTACGTGTTCAGGAATGGATCGGCGCCCTGGAGTTTCATCGAGTCAGCGAGTGATCCGGCCAGCTGTTCCTCTTGGGCGAAGTCGACTTGTGTGAAATCACTGGTCGATGGAAAATCTCCTGTAGCGAATTCGTTGGACGCGAAGTCACCGGCCGGATTGTAAGTGTCCGTTACCCAGTCGGGCTCCGAGGGCAGGAGCGACGGCCTTGGGGACTGGCGGCCGCACGAAGACGCGTTCGACGGCGCCCTCTGGCGGTACTCGGGCGACAACTGAAAACCACTGCTACGCCAAAGCGAACAAGCGTCAAAGGAAACGAAATTATTGTCTAATTATTAGCTTACAATTACTGTAATCTTCATCGCTCTGATTACCAACATTTTTGTAATAAAAACTCCTCGAATCTGTTATTAATAACATACGTGTTTTAGTTACACGGTTCTTTAAATGAGGTCGCTTAATACAAATATTGAAGTAATCAATAGCGACGATGAATATTCTAGCATTATAACTGCGTTTAATATCAATTTATTATGAGCTTTGACTGAAAACAGTCATCTTGCTTTAGTCGCAGCTCACTTATTATTACGTACTTAAACGGCAAATAATCATAATCCTCAGCATAAATAAAAGTTGCTTAGATCATCTAGCGAAATCCCTCTGAAGAGTCCCGTAATGGGTAGCATGCAAATCTAATGCCTCTATCAAGGCTCGCTAACATATAAACTCGGAATGCCAAATGAAGCGATGATCATAACGGGTTAAATGGTCAGCGCAAAAATATCTTTATTACCGAGTACTGTCACAAAAAATAATATCGTAAGATATTTTGTATATCCCGACTCCTACGGGACGTGAACTATCCAAAATAAATGTCGATTAAGCTCGCAAACTCGACAGATATTCGGCAATAAAAATGTTAAATATAGCCCAAAATGACGAGATTCAGCATTCGCATAACTCATCATCTAATGGTCGCGAATGATTTAAAACCTTTTATCGTAAAGTAACACGATTGTCGTAATTCAACTTTATTGGCGTGGTCAACGTGGTTTTATATAGTTTTATTATAAATTTGCGGTCGCGGGTGGGTATTACGTCTAAAAACGAGGTCTTGACGCAATTGAACGATAAAATTCAGAATATCTGTGGCACTAGCACAATGCACATTCGCATTGTATGTTACCTTAAATTATTAACATTTAAAATGAAATTAGCATCACAATTCGTCGAGCTCGTTACAGCTAACAGCATTGGCTTCGTGCCATTCTTGTGTTTCTTTAAATCGACACATCTGGATCTTATTATCTCACAGTATCCTAGAATTGCTAACTAAAATCGAATCATCTAGTTGATCTATAAGCAATTAAATATCTATTAAATTGTTTACTTTCTAAAACAACAAATAGTGAACTAATATTAACCTGGCCAAAGGTGAATCTGGGAATATGTCGAGGCTCTCCGATAAGGAACTACTGGGGCTGGGAGTGGCGTCCGCTGTTACACCGTTTCTAAGCGCTTCGGTCTGTTGATTACATTATTATCATTACATTAAATAAGTCATTTCTTCATAAATAAAATTAAAGAACGGCGTTATAGGCTAACCTTCTTTTTGACTCGACCTCTTCTTTTTTCAAACTTCGACGTCTCCATGGACGCCGCTCGTCTTCTGACCGATTTGCCCGGTTTTGCGTCGGGATTGATCATCCACCACGACGACTTACCGGTGCCCTCGTTTTGTACCCGCATGAATCGGTTGTGTAGCGACAAGTTGTGCCGGATTGAGTTCTGCAAAACAATGGAAACATTACACATTGGGAATGCGTTCTTTTCATTTATAATATTAGAAAAAGTTTTTAAAGAATCTCAGAATGATATAATAGAAGATTTTTTGATCAATTTAATATACCAAGATTTGGAAATTAGGTTTGATAGTGTTAGGTTAAAATCTTTATTAGACTTATGTCATATGTCAATTTCTGTATTCATTAATAAGCTATATTCATACTTTTACTGATAACATATCTAAGATATATTTAAGTAAGCAATGTATACCAAATATATTTCAAAACAGCTAGAGCCAATACTAAGCATAGAAAAGGTTGCACTAATAAGATAATATTGCACATACTTTTGCTACAATAATAAATCTTATGAGAGTATCAACGAATACGATACGAAATGAAGCGGTTAAAAATAGTTGGCAATAAACAGCAAAAGTATTCTCAGTCATATCTAGACGTAGCTATTACTGACCGCAAAAAATCTATTTTAATTCCAGCCACCGTTAAAAGTTAGTGCAATAACGTGTCCTATCTCACACCGGCAATAAAATCTCGCAACTTTTTCCCGTCGATGGAATAAAAGCAACCACAGCAGCAAATGAAGTTAAGCAATAAAAGACTCCATAAATAATTTCAGCTTGCCCTGTGAGAAATGCCACTTACTACGGTATCGTTTCCTTCATGTAAATATGAGGAGTCTTTTTATTTATCCGGAGATTCCAACGAAAAAGTTTTCGATAATTTTTATTGGTAATTCAAAAAAGAGTGTTATCTATCCGATTCTCGATGGGGAATTGGGATGCATAAATTATGAACACCTCTACGGCTTACGTAAATCACGATGAAAACATCGCGTAGCGGGAGCCGTGAAAATTTTACGTTTCTCTTGAAAAGGTCGACGGAGTCGTGGACTGATGCGACTTATCATCGTCAAATTACTTATTCAGTGTCCCCCTTTCCGATGGAAACTTTAAGATTCATCGGGCGATACGACTTTCAAAGAGACATGAATTCTTACGGTGTTTTCATTTCTCAAACATCCGTTATGTCTCTATCGATTTTCATGGTTACGAATTTCAATTTACGATTTTGCATTCGATATAGAACTTAGTGACTGGCACTGACTACATTCAATTACTCTTGCGTAACGAACGTACTGTGTATGAACATAAATCTGGTAAATGTAGACAAGTTGCACGATTTGTCAAGCGTGAAAACACTCGCAACAAATGGCCTGTCGACACCCTGATGGATTTGTCGCCAGCAACCCTTAACACGGCTAGCTTTCTTCATTACGAAAGCGCCGAATTCACATTATTGCCAAGAATGCAATTAACTGTGGAGAGGAATAGAGGATTACATTAATGTATTGTTAAATTACATCGTATCGAAATTGAAACCTTTTTGTTACGTACCGATTTTTATATAGAGTAACATAAAAAGCAACTTTTAAAGCAAAACCTAGCTTATCTAGCTAAGTTTCGGTAAAAAATGGTGTTGTCTAGTTTTCTCTAATATAATCCTATGGCATACATAAAAAATAAGTTGCCGGCTAGCATAAAACATAATCAAAACTTCTGCCGCGGTGACATCACGTACGAATAGGTTGCGTAATTTACCTGTTTTATATTTTTTTTGCGGTCGGGATCGTAACTTTTTCTCTTCATGCCGACATACGACGTAATGGAAATTTGGTTAAATCACAGATTAAAAATTCTGAGCTCAATATAGTTTTTCTGAATAAGAACAAAAAATTCTATGTTCATTATATTACATATTTTAGACATTTTGTTTAATAATAGTCTTGTTAATCGACAGATGTGTGAACGTTTAATTATTATTTATTCATTCAATTGTAATTTTATAGCTTTGTGAAATTTTAGCACGCGCCTATACTCGACTTGAAACACATATTGTACCTTTATTGGATAGGAAACAGGATACTCAAATCGTGAAATACACTTATCGCAACGAAAAATATAGATAAAATGCGATATTCAACGTGTCATTGCTCAATACAATCTGAGCGTAAGATTGCAACCACACAACTCAAAAGAGCCGTATCGTGCATCCCAAAACGGCGGTCTCAGTCCGTGGCGTTTAAGAGTTCGCGTACGGGGCTGGCGACAAACGCGGCGGGAAGACGTCGTACTTAGAAATTTGTCTACGGCAGGATCCTCGGCGCCAGTGCGACCCTTATGGGGTGAATTAACCGTCTATGCCGCCGTCCCCTTTAATGCTCAGCCGGCTTAAATTTTCGGTAGAATTTCCACGGGTGCGTTACGCAATCCGAATGTCTCGTGATTTCCTCTTTACGGGCGCGCGTTTAATCTCAACTGTGGCACCTCGTCGAACTGCTTTCAAGTTTTGTTTAATCATTGATCGATATTCGATATCTCAAATCTATTTTGTGACACTATATTAATTTGATATACCCGAAATTGGAGGTATCTTTAGACATAAATGAAAATGTGATCGTTTACCATCAGGTTAGTCGCTTGCTCATTTACCTTCTACTCCCTAAAGAAAATAGAATACAACTAGGTAGTGCATGTGCAGTATTTATAGAACTGAAACAATTGAAAATTGTCGGTATGCGGACGCGATGTTGATATTGCCAGAACAACTACGATTTAAATCTACGCAACTCGGCGGAAAAGGCGAGGCTAAGTTTCAGTCATACGGTTACATATTCAATTGCTAACCTTCAACGACGAAATCCTCTATTCCTTTACGTAATAAGCGTGGATGTGGGACTCGAAGCAATGGACTAAGCGAATGGGGGATGAATAATTCAGTGCGACGCTGCGCGATACACGGAGTGCACGCACAACGGACGCCCGAAATGCATTTTAATGGGACGTCGCTCTGTGGGATGCGATCGACTTTTTTAACTAACTGTATGCATAAAGGAAACGTCTGACGAGAGACGTACAGTTATCAGTTACTTAGTTTCGAGTGTGGTAGAGCTCCCGCTGCTACTGAATAGGCCGGATCGAACTGGAAAAGTACCACGGCCTCACAGAAAATCGGTGTATAGTGGAACTGTTTGTACTTTCTCGTTCGTCCGGTCTGTGAAGTGGCCGGTGGCTCACCCCCTCCCCTCCCTCCCCTTCCTGCTCCTTCTTTCTTGCAAAAATTCCCAGCTTAAAGGCTGGCAACGCATTGACAATACACAACGTTCGGTGTTGCGATAAAAAAATATCAGGAAACAAGCTTTAGTGTCCTTGTAGTATTACATGTTACGTTTTTTTTCTAAGGGGCGAGACTCTTTTACAGAGCCCGCTTGAGCTGGTACCACTGCATTGCCAGTTATTGGACACTACTGTGTTCTGGTTTGAAGTGCAATGTTGGTAGTGTACACGCAACAAAGAGATATACGATTTAAAGTCTCTATGTGATGAGCGAATTGCAACGTCAAGTAAGGTACTGTGTTGTCAAAGGCAGGCGTGACGTTCATCATCAGAGATGCGAGAGAGAGACATGCGAGTTTATAACAAAAGTAGGGGATTTGGATTGTCGTCTAAACGCAGTCGGGGTCTGCTACACTGACCAAAATTTCGACGGCCGTCGATGATATTAGTGCTTGCTTAGTGGGACGGATATTCGATACAGCCTAAGAGATTTGTAAACTTCCGTCCTATATCCTAGGGCAAAGAAGGCACTTTGAATATAATATAGGTTATACGATACGACATTTTAACGGTGGTAGAGCCGCGCACCAGCTCAGCACAGAGCAGTTCTTGAACTGGTGTAGTTTGAAATGATGTGTGGCGCTATGTTGTTATGGGATGAGAGTTGTGAGTGTTCGTCAAACATCGAGTAAGTGACCGAGTCCGTTAGTTAGAAAAGATTTGCTTTGTTTTCTATAATGTTAGTGCAACTGTATTTATATATTTTTTTTTATTTTATTGAGGTTCACCATCGTTTGTTTACATTATAATAAATCAATAATATATCTTAAACCGAATTCTAACTACATGTAACAAGCTTTTAAGGTGAGCACAGCATGCAAAAAGGAAACCATAAATATAATTAACATACAATAATTATAATGACGATACAGTGAATACGAAAATAAGATAAAAAAACAAAAGAATGACGTTTAATTTAACTTAATTAGGGACCTGAAGCCAAGTGTGGCTTAGATTTTTTTTTAGTTTGGTGAATGACTCAGCGTGTATGTCAACCAAATCATTAAATTCGTGTATTGATTTACACAAATGTGAAATAGGGGAATTAGCACCCAGCACTGCCAAAAGGGAAGGCAAAGGTAATAGATGTTCTTTTATGTTTTTCTAAAGTTTTTGTACCTCTCATTAAGGGAGAAGAGACATCTCATATACGGCTTTCTGATCTCAAACTGAGCCGAGCCTGTACTACGGTAACGACTGATACTCATTCTTTAAATGCGTAATAAATATATAGATAGTTAACACCCAGACACAAAACAAATACGTCTGCACGTCGTACAATATATATAATAGTATTTTTTCCTGTGTGGGAATCAAACCTACGACCTTCGACTTTCATTTCAGGAGAACTTACCACTATAGGTGCAAAATAATATACAAAATAGTGATCAAGAAAGTTGGTGACATAAGAATTTTACTATGGTAACGTGAATAGGCTTCGTCTGGTAAATTATCAAAGGAACCTCACATTATTTATACTCGTAATCATGGTTTAGTGACTTCCCAGAGACTTGTAGTAAAGTGCTTATCTTTCACCGAATAACAACACGCCTTTAGTGTTGTGGCTGCTTTGGCCATCACCTTCTATTATGTCCTTGTGAACAAAATGCAGTTACGGTGGCTAATTTACAAGATCGTCTGCAGGACTAATAAAAATGGCAGGATAACTTCTGCTATGTTGATTGTACTATAGTGATATAACCTCGGACTCTTTTCGTGGTGCAACTAGATACAAGCCGGTGTAATGCTTTAGTTGACGATCAGTCGACTTTAGATTTTTCTTTGTTAGATTTAGTGAGGAGGCAAAAAAGTCGGGTGCTTGTTGGTAACCGAGGGTCTGCACTGACGAAGCATTTACAAAAACATGTTTAAATATCTGTGACATCATACAGAGGCGCTTTCGTACAGCCTTGCATGATTTCTGCCACAAACTACATGTGAAATATGTTTCTTAGACACGTTTCGTGTATTTTTTGCATTACATGAATGTTTTTGGTGCGAACCTACAGTAATGATACTCGCTCATTACAATAGGTACAGTGCGTTTTGGACAATTCAAAATTCTACCCAGTTTTGCCATGTTCATCAGTTCGTCATTGCCTAATCAATGCATAAGAAACATTGCCCTACAAACTGGAGAGAGTATTTATATTTGCTCGTCACTACTTTACAATAGCATAGCTAGTAAAAGAAGTACTTTCAGGTGAACTCGAAAAAGAACTTTATGACTATGGTAGCCGATAATAGAGAATATCCCACTGGCTTGCTCTAATGATTTATGTAAGGTAAAAGTGACAAAAATGATCTATCTGATACTGCTCTATATATATGTATCTCCAATTAAAAGAACTAAACTTTGGCTTAACTTAGGCACAAGTCTTCCATTACGTATTAGCATGCACCTTGTAATCAAATATAAGCATAAAAGCAATGAAAATAATCTATCTGATATTGTTCTCTATAACATATACCTCCAGTTAAAGATTTAAACACCTATATACAAGCCTTTGGCTTAACTTAGGTGCTAGATCTTTCACAATATATTAGCATGTACCTTGTAATCAAAAATAAGCATAAAAGCTGTTGTGTTGTGGAGAGAAATAAATAATAATTCTTATTATTAATGTTCAGGTGTATTAGTCGAGAAGAGTTGAAAAATTACTTACCCGTCAAACTTCGTTATCTATGTTCCATTGCCACTTCAAACAAACGAACCACAAACTTACTGTCTGTGTTACCCCGTGACTTATTTACAAATAATCAGCCTCGCCCTTTTTCGTTAATATTGGCCTTGTGGGGCGCGCTTGCGTTGTCAACCCCAGCTTTGTCAACTGTTTACTCCTTGCCTTACCTTGCTCTTTATTATTCATAGGCCTCGCTTTGGGTAGACGTCGGATTCCTTTCAGAGTCGTTAATGTAATCGACGTCCGCATGATTTATTTACGACGCGCAATCATCGCCCACTTCGTTCGGAAATGGTTGGACGGAAATAGCTAATTTTCAAAGGGAATATCTAATTTATAATAACGACGATAACAAACTCACTGTCTACACAGCCCCATGATTTTCTTAGCTTATTTTCTTACTTATTTATTCATTTATTTGCAACTTCACAATGTACATATCTTAAATAGTTGTACTTAAAGATAACATCATAAACCCGAATGGTTTGGGCATAGCAAATATGTGTTAATATATTACAAGTCATTTCTTA
>DWHQ01000336.1:0-14868 GCA_018247955.1 Eurytides marcellus marcellus | reverse complement strand
GCGTCGACAAGAAGCCGGGACCGACTTTTTTACATGCCCATCCGACGCATGGATCATCTTACTTTTCAGGCAATCGGATGATCAGCCCGTAATGCCCTAAACAATAACACAGAGTCATTGCCCTCCGCGGGATTCGAACCCACGATTTCCGATTTGTAAAACGCGGGCATGTAATACAAGCCCGCGTTTTTTTCCCCGCGTATTAATTTTAATTAATGCACGGAGGCATTGATTTAAAATTAATAGGAAATATTTTTTGTAAACAAAAGTATCTTTGCGGGGTATTTTATTTTTAGGGTATTTAAATATTACAATATTCTGTTTTTAATAGCCGAAATAGAAACGGGAAAAAGCACAAACACGCAGAGCCTAATATTTTGATTATAGACACGGTGCGAATTAGAAATAATTCCGTTACTTATTAAGCAGGCGTAACTAAAAAAAGACAACTTTGTTGTTGTTAAACTCTGACATTCTTCGTTTCAAACTGCTATCTGTATATACTAAATTATTTTCTTCGTTCATTAAAAATTATCTTAGTTAAGCTTGGTATATACCGTTAAATTTTAAACATCATTTTTATACATAAAACACATAAACAACTGAACCGCTTAATAATAGCTTATTCCGAATATAACCTATTAATGTGTGACTCTGACTTCATAACACCTTTCTCTATATTTCGTCGTATTCGTAATTAATCAGAGATTTTTCCCTGTTTATGTTACACTTTACAGTTTTTATTAAGAGTTAGGTCATAAATGGACTTATTAATACTATTTTGCAAACGCTAAAACGATATTTTAACGTTTGCAACCAACAATACAATTTTACTTTTATTTTCACCTTTTATAGCCAATTAAGCTCAATTAATTTTAAATTTGTAGAAGTTATCCACGTTATTTTTAAAGATCCCGATCAATTTGTATCATAGGGGAATAACAAATAAGTGTAACAATTTACGTATAGAAATATTTAATAACAATATACGAGATTAGAAAAATATTTTAAAGCTTACTGATAATGTTAGTACATAGATTTATCACATTTTTAGGATTAATATTAAAATTAAATGTTTCAAAATCTTTTATCACCCGTACTGTTAGAGAAAATCCAGAAGAGTTTGCCAAAGGCTGGAAAGAAAGTCGATTTTCAATTTTAACATAAAGAAAAACTGCTATATTATGTTTATTTAAGCTGAAGAGGAAGAAGTGCTTACTTCTTCACTATATGGAGTTCCAGTTGAGGTAGAGAATTCAGTTGTTTCTTGTGTAACAGCCTCTGCGATATCCGCTGTAGTATCAGTGCTCAAAATCGCGTCTTTATCTATCGGGGTTGTTGATGCTACAGCACTAGCCTCGGCATTACTGTTATCTGTAAGTGTGGATGCCAACGTTGTTTCTCCGTTTGATGGTTCCGTTGTTTTATCATTGGTCGCAACTGAAGTGGACTGTGTGGAATCTGTTATTTCACTCATTTGATCTTCAGTTACAGCTTGTGTGGATGAATTTATTTTATCTTCAGGCTCTGAATCATCTTTCTTGGCCTCAGGCGCAGATCCTGAGCCTGGTTCAGTAGTTTCTAAAGTGTTATCGGATTGCACCGCAACTGTGGAAGTTTCTTCAGTGTTGATAGGCGAAGTATGTGATTCTGACACAGTAGGTTCGGTAGTTTTATCGGATTGCGTGCTTGCTGATACGGAAGATTCAGTCACTTCGGTTTTTTGTTCAGATTGGGAAGTAGTTGTAGTCACTGTTTCTGACTTCTTGATAGGTAATGTAGCCGTTGTAGTCGTTTTTGACTCGTCGTCGTTCACGGTAGCCACCGATAATATTTCAGCTGGTTTATCTTCAAGTGATGCCGGTTTTGCTTCTGATCTTGAAACTACAGCCGGAACCGTTTCCTCAGAAGATGATTTTACACTTGATTGAACAGATCCAGAAGACTCGCTGTCAAGTTGTTTTAGTGTACGTGCAGACTTTTCATTTAAAGCAGTAGAAATTGGGCTCGGTGCTCTAGGTAAATGACTGCCAATAGGTCTAAATCCATTCTCATCAGCGATGTATCTGTTAAAAGCAAAATGAACGTAAGCAAAAAAAAAATAAATCAATTAAAAAGCTTAGGAAGCTTTGCAAAATAATTTTTAACCCATACCTTAAAGTAATTAAAGTTCCATCTGGTGCAGTATAAGAATATGAGCCTTGTTGTACGTGTATTTCATCACTTTCATCACTTTCATTACTATCGCCTCCTTCTTCGCTGCTGTGACTACGGGCAGTCTTTGGTATTATCTTGTCATATGATGTCTCTTCCCTTTTTATACCGTTTCCAGTTTCATAACTAAAAAATAAATACACTTACAAATAAACTACCAGAAGAAAGCGAAATTTAAGAATTGTAGTGAAACTTAAATGTTATACACACGCAAGCTTCAAGACATTGCTTTATAACATTAAAAGTTTTAAAAAGAAGTATGACCTTATCATCTTTGACAGTTGTAATAAGATATTGTTTTTTTTTTCTGTTTAAAAAAAACCTTTCTTATTACTACTATATTTTAGTCGCAATACTTAAAAAAAAAAACTATAACAATTTTTTTATAAGCACGCAATTTTTTTTTAATAATGGTTTCAACAATGTGGAAAAAAGATAGATGAGACATGTTGCCTTTAGTCAAGCACAGTTCTGGTATATAAAAAATAAAAGCAATAGCAAAAACATTTTTTTTTTCTTTAAAAGTGGTAAAAAATATAATGTAATAGTACATAAAAAAATCTGCTATCTGCTCATACCTAAATTGAACCTATCATAGCTAAAGACAGAAAACCATGATTACAGTAAATTTTATAAGAATATTGGCGTTTAGAACGATTTAATTGTATTTGATGTGCATGTAAAAATGAGTATTCCAAAATTATTTTTATGTTAATTATTTTCTTATTTATTTAATTGTTTCGTTAGTACTAATGTAGTCCAAGCAAAGTTTTAACCTCGTATTTGTTAATTAAATACATAAATAATTAAATCTCAATTACCTGAACTTATAAGTCCCGTTTGACTCTAATTCTTCCGATTGCGAGATTATTGGTATGATAGTTGGCTGTTGCCTTTCAGATGATGTTACGTTTGTAGGCGCTCCCAAGATACACGCCGCGCCGAAACAAAATAAAATTATCTGATAAATCATTTTTGCTTTGTACCTAATCACTCCCGAAATTTACTGGTGAATGATTGCTCCAGACTTCATAACCACTTATATGTAAGAATCATCTATTTACTCTAACCTCCCCCCGCCTTCCGGTGGTATGAGCCTCAGCGGACGCTAAATACTTCAACCTTAACAGTAGACTGATGTGTTCTTCAGAAAATTGCACAACAGCTGAGGTGTCAATAGTATGATACGAAGGGTGACGATCGTATATGATTAAGATAGACTCTATATAAAGAACGCGGATGGATTAAATCGGTTATGAAGATCGGATGTCAAATAAAATTTTCTAAAATTTTAAACATGCTCTAATTGACGCTGATAATATTTTGAAGTGCATTCTAAGAAAACGATATTTATCTTTTAACCAAACCTATTGATGTTCTAGTGTGTGGAATATAGATAATAATCATATTTACTAATATTATTTTAATGTTTACTTCCGCATGTTTAAAAGAATATGCAATGAGTTGATGTCATAGTAAAACAAAATATGCCATCGATAAAGCTACGGGCGAACTGTTTTTTTTATTCTTGTCAGACAAGTAATTTGGTTATCTAGTGGTATAAGATACATTTGGCTGTCCGAAATGACTCATCTTTACTACAGCCTCAAACGCGTTAGTACTGCTTAGAAGTTATATTTAAGTTTTATTAAGCTCTCTAAAATGCTTTTACGGCATAGTTTTGTTTTAATAGTTATATTATTTACTTTGCTCAATGTACAAACAATAGAAGGAAAACGTGGCCGTTATAGATACAACCACCCACCGTCAATAGAAACTGCTGATACTGTGCCGGTAGCAGCTGTCCCTGAATCTGGAGATGTACGTGAAAGCAAAACGCTGAAACTTCCAACTGATACTAAAATAGACCCAACGGAAGACATTACCAAAGCAAAGGAAAATAATAAAGAGACTCAGGAACCTACTCAAATATCAAAAACTGATGTTGTTGCACCGGAACCTCAAGGGCAAAAGAAAAATATTGAACGAAAACCTTTACTCTCAAGAACAAACAACAGAAGAAATTTGCAAATACCGGTTAATGTTGTTTATGAAACTGAGCCTAAGAAAGTACAATCGTCGCTACAGGAAAGTGAAGAGGGCTCAAAAAAAGTAGTTCAAAGACGAAACCAAATTAGGAGACGCCTACAAAAACCAAAAGCGCTTGAAGATAGTCAGAAAGAAGAACAGAAACCACAGGAAGAGAAAAACAAAAAAGAAGAACAACGACCTAATGATAATACATCGAACTTAATTCAGGACAAGAAGAGTGCAGAAAGCACGATTATTGTGCCCTCATCAACTCCCTCGCCGAAGATCGAGACGACAGAGTCTGTTGCGGCCAAAGATCAAACCCCAGTGACAACCGAAAGGAGTCGTAAAATGCGATATATGCGAACACGTCCACCGATAGTGCCCATCGTGTCAGAAGAAAACTTCGTATATTCTCACAGTGGTAACTTTCATTATAGGTAACTGTCACGGACAGTTATTGATTTTTATTCATCAAAGCATTTTATGTAACTTAAATCTTTGTTCCTTGTTTTGTAGGTTCGAAGGTGGCGACGGTACAAAAGTTTTTGAGGAAGGCACATTAAAATCAATAAATAAAGATACTGGCGAGGCTGTGCAAGGGGGATTTTCTTATACCGTTAGTAAATTATTTTAAATCAACTTCAAAGAGGAGATTCTTAATTTAAATAAATTTTTTAATAGATGTTACGAAATATCTTCACCAATTATCAACCGATTTTGATTTTTTTTTATTATGAAGGAAAATCTCTTAAACGAATTATTCTTATTGAGTCTTAAACTTCGAAAGTAAGTCGGAAACCTCTTTAATATTTCAGATTCTGGTAATTTTATGGTCTTTTTTTATTATTATGTAAATAATTGTTCTGAGAAATAAAACGAACTGCAGGTTTTTTACTCATAATTAGGAAATATACGATATCCATTTTTTTTTTTCAGGACATGGAAGGTAACGACTACAGCATATCATACACAGCAGATGAAAATGGTTACAGACCATCAGGTGCACATCTTCCCACACCTCCTCCTATACCTCCAGCGATTGCACGCGCCTTGGCATATCTTGCGACGAAACCCACTCCTGAACCGGTTACAGAATCCATAAAAAACGTCGACTAGTCTTAATAATTTAAGTTGTGCAATTTAACTATAGGACTAGTTGTTAAAGTTAAACTAAAATAAATGTATATACACGGACTGCGTTTTTTGAAATATTTTAAAATTTTCATGAGTTAATCAAAAATCATTTTAACAGATAAGTTAACATATTTCTAATTACAAATTTGATTATTAATTTTAAACAAATTTCAGTATGCGCACAAAATAAACAGTAACGTTGTTCTATTGAATTTTCTTGCCGAACGACGCTGCTATTAGTGTAAATTCTTGATTTTACACCTTCGACCGCAAACAATTGGCCAAGATTAATATTTTGCTTCAAATGTAAACTGATTGATTATTCATCTAAACGGTTCCATGTCAATAGTTTGTGCATACTTTTTGCGTATTATAAAATCCCGGTCTATTAAACATTTTACGTCAGTAATTTTTTTTTATAATTAAATTCGAAAAACATGAAAATCAACATATTATTACTATCATAATTGACCTTGCAATCTTGGTAGTCAAGCCGGTTTAAGATAAATTGACCTAAAGCGGCTACTCCACTGCTTTGTAGAGCAGTAGAGTATATTTAAGTATTTTTTTACATTCAAAAGCAAAGGGTACATTTTTTTTAATATTTTTTTTTTACTATTTTGTTTTTATTTTTTTATTTTATTGAAAACAGACGATTTAAGTTCGACAATGTTATTATAGATTTGTATATAAAATAATACACCTTACACTAAGAGAACTACTACTAAATTCATTATGCAAAAAAAAAAAACATCTAATCTTAATGCAATATAAATTTCAGTAAACAGACTTTTTGAAAGCATCTATTGATATTCTCTCATACTCTCCCAATGGTTAGTTCAGAGAGTGGAATTATAAAAAGATAGCTTTATGCTTAAGCTTTTAAGCTGTATGCTTTAACTTAATTTGTTTCACTTGTACGTTTTTCACGGCGATTTATTTTTTCTTTGCGAGTATCAGCTTGAACAATGCCTTTGTAAAAAACCATGCCAATCAGATACGGATAGGCTTTCAAAAGAACAAACCAACAAAATACTCTTTCGCATTTGTAATGTAATCACAATAAAGTTGAAACAATCACGCAAGAATTAAAGTTGGATCTATGAATTGAATGTTTCTTTTGATCTAAACAACTTAAGTAATAATATGATCTAGCGATATCAAGTCTAAGAAATTGCAATGTTGCTGCTTAGATTTGCATTATTAAATATTTTAACATTAATGACATTTTCATTGCAAAACGCTTAGACTTTTCTAAGCTCAAATCAATAATAATGAATTAAGAACTAACGAACTATGTGATAAAGTGTACATTAACAAATTAAAAGAAAAAAAACCTTGAACTCCAACAGATTCAGAAGAACTACAAAAAGTTTCGCAAAGAAATCAGGTTTTAAAAGCAATACTTTGAATTTTGGTTATTAACGTTTCTTCACTGCAGTTCGCTCTTCCACCACCTTCATCACAAAATCAAATAGCTCGATTTTGTGATGAAGAGAAGAGCGCAAGTTTTTACTCTTTGGAACTATTAAGACGTACATTATGTATGTACGTCTTAGTGTAAAAAATAAATGCTAAACAATTACTTGTGTACAACCTAACTGATTATCCATAGAAATATTTTATAAAGTACTTTTGCGTTATTACTATGCTTTTAACAATTTCACAAATATTTTGCTAATCAGATTGTAATTTCGGTTCCTGAAGAAAAATTACTATATGTGGAGTGTTTAGTTGATCACAAAAATTCTTTAAAAGTATGTATATCAATATGATATAGTATGTAAAATAAACATGAATCATAACTATGAAATCTGGTATAATGTTGCCACCATGTCTAGTAAAAGAAACTCTTATTCGTAACGGACAGATATAAGGCAGTTTTGCTATCGGGCTATCAGAGTAAAGAACAAGTGTGTGCACCTCGAGTATATAATAAAGAAAACGTTCATTGCATTAATAATAATAAGTGCTTTGAAAAAATATATGTATATTATTTCGTTGCACATTTTTCCTAGTTGAACTAGTTTTCTTTACATTTAAATGTGATGATCGTACATATTTTTAAGTTAGTTAAGTAAGATAGTCTTCAATTATGAAATAACAAAGTAATTGTTTGTAGCGCCAAGGTGTTAAAAACATAGTTATATTAAAAATGACGTAAATAATACATGCCTTTGAATCATTGGAATGAAACAAATACTATTTACGTATTCTGCGTGTTATCGAGATAAATTAAAGGCTATATAGGAAATGACCTCAGCGGTTAACACTTCTGACCGCGGCGGTGGATACTTGTAATGCTAATAAATAAAGTGTGTACATCAGCTATCGGATCCTTGTGAGACTTAATAAAACATCAACATGATTTACAATGCGTCTTTGGCACTGAATTTGCATTTATTCAATAAATAATACATACATATGTGTACATAACGTTTTCGCGCCGATATTTTCTTTATCACAGTCTATTTTATTTCCATTTTTCTTCTTTTTTTTTTTGCTTTTATAATATTTTATACTAAAAATACGTGCTAAACGCCGCTTTGTAAAAAGCTTGTTTGTCTGTGACTTTTCTTTGTATTCATTGACATTTCGATTATTTATCTACATTGTGTATACATTGAAATGTTTTCAATTTACAAAACGGCTTTAGAACAAATGTTCATACAATAAACGAGTATCATTTGTATTTGAGTATAGAGCTTGGTCTTGCTGGAGTCGTCGTTGCATTATTCATGATCAGGCCCTAGGTGGTGGAAGGGTAGCCAAGTAGTCCAATGCCTTTTGAATTTCTGGCGGGATTGGAGGTGGTGTAGGTAAATGTGCACCCTGAAAATAAGCATAGTCATATAACGTATAAAACATCTTCGAACGAAAAATCTTTTCAAGGTGAGGTCTCCTAATCAGTATTCCTTCATTCAGTATTGCTCGCTTTGTAAATATTTTACCTGCACGTCTTAGTAAATATTTTACAAATTCCGTAATCCGATAAGCACATCTTCATTTGCATATATATTTTGCTAGCATAAAAACGTAGATAAAATATTATATTAACCATTTGTTTAACTATTTACCCAACGTTGATTAGACTTATCAATATAACATTAGTATCCCGACGTCATAACGTCAACGTAATTAAAACGTAAGCCAAAGAATAAGATCAATACAGAAGAAATACTTCTGCTCATTGCACAAATATTTATCCTGGGTGGGAATCGAACCCACGATCTTCGGTTTTGCAGTCAAAAGCACTATCCTCTACATCAATGGACCAACGTTTTTTTTTTTAAATAAATTGTAAAAGTGTTATTTCCTAATTTATTTTTGATATAAAGGGACGAAACGAGCAAATCGTGCACTCCATAGTAAACGACATGTCTTTCTACACACAAATCCTATTTGCCTCTGCGCTGCACTCACCACCCAGAGATTTAAAATATTACATCTTTTTGCTGTGTAATCACGCTTTAACATTACTGCTTAGTGGAAGAATAACTGACAATACTATCTCAGACGGACCCTGCAAGAGAGTCTTACCACATGTACAGTTGATCTATGTACCATTCTTTTTTTATGGGCAAACGAGCAAGCAGCTCACCAGATGGTAAGCCTCTGCCTAATCACCTCTGCTCATGGACCTTTGCAGCATCGAAGAACTTGCAAATGCCTTGCCAGCCTTTAAGGTGGGTATTTTTGTGAAAGGGAGGGAGAGAGACGGAGAGAGGAAGGGGGATAGGCCAACGGCCACTTTACTCACGGGACGAAACATAGAAGCAAAAGTACTTCCACTTCACGCCGATTTTCTGCGAGGTCATGGTACTTGTTCGGTCTAAACTGGCCTATTCCGCAGCAGCGGAAGCTGCCTCGTGGCTCTACCATCGTTACCGTATAGCTGACACTCATACTATTCAAAATGTCGTTCTTCTAACAATATAATTATATGTTTTTTTGTTCGCATTGTTACCTCTGGTTTGAAACCGTTCTCATCATCAGCGACATAGCTGAGGTTGATTACGGTTCCATCGGGCGCAGTGTAGGTAAAACCTCCTTGGGCCACAATAACGTCGTTGCTGTCCGGACCGGTGGCTTTTTTCAAGGTTCCAGTTTCTTCAGCCTTTATGCCATTCTCAGTTTCGTAGCTGGAAATTTTCAACATTTTTGAAAGTTTGCGAAATAACCTGTGGTCAACGTTGCCTCGTGAAAATGGATCATTTCTGTATTATATACAACCTAATATGATTTCTCAATAATCTCTGATTTTTAATGAAAAGAAATTTACTGTTTCCTTTTTTAACATTAATTTAACTATTAGAAAACCCCTAGTAAGTTGCAGAAACATAATAAATATTGAGGTAATAATTAATAAAAAAATTACCTGTAAACGTAGGACCCATCGGGCTGCTGATCAAAATCTTGTTTAAGAATTGCGATGACTTTATCAGGCTGCTGTGGCGCTGCTGCAGCCAGAGCGACAATGGCGAAGAGAAATAACACCCTCTATAAATTATATTATTCTTTTAATAATATTCGATGCACATGCAACAATTTTCAAATTTTAAACAAACATTTACAACTAATTTCCCACCTAACAGCTAAATTCGGGAATATATAATATGTTTATTAGTATTAATATAGAAAATAGTAACAAAGAGCACAGAAATAAATAATGCATCTTATATAAATTACAACGCCTGTTATATTTGTTGAGCAAAAATACAAATATGGCCCAAACTGTTTGCTAAAACGTAGGCATATTAATGTCAATGGAATGTATCTCTGACATTTTATCAATTAAGCAAACACGTCGCTACATGCTGGTCAACTGTGAATTTAATTCACACATACTCGTAGAATTTTCCTTAAATGAAGACATATTGTGAGTATCCAAGAGCTCGGTTCTTCGTATGAAATTAAGAATTTATTCTTTATATCAACGCTTAAAAATGAATTATATCTAGTGACAAATTAAGGACGCAATCCTATTTAAAGTAATATTTCAAAGGTACAAAAGCAATATAATGGAGATTGATACGTGTTTTACTAGACTATTATTAACCAACTATTGTATAAACATATACAATTAGTTAATGGTTAGACACAACTCTGTTTCAATATTACAAAAAGAACTCTAGTTATATTTTTTATTAGAAATAACATCAAATAAGGCTTATTTTCTAACTTAAGATAACTGATAACTGCTACTAATGGCAGTGTCCGCAGACTCACATTCTCCGTACCTGAGAAGTATTAAATATTAACAATTATAGAATAATTGAATTATTTTACAAAAGTTTTTCCAACAATTATATTAGTTGAGAAAAACAAAAATAAATATCAAGTGTTAATGATGCCATTGTATGTATTTGAGTACAATGTAATATGTATCTAAGTTGATTTACACGATTCTTTACATTTATCGCAACGTGCACGGAAAACCAAGAGTATTCCGAATAAAGTAATAACCATTATTTAAAATAGTCAAACGATTAGTAAACAATAGTTTAAATAGTTAGTAATAAAAATTTGATATTTTATAATTACATAAATACACTTTTTGAATTATGACTATTATTGAATAATATTTTAATGCTCCTTATAGTACGTGGCTTATTGATACGTTAACAAAGCTTTAACCGCTGTTCTTGACCCATCGGATAATGTTACAAAGATTGTATCGCTTATTCTGGGGCTACACTAATATGGTATTAAGTAGTTACGTTACTTTTAGTAGGCTTGAAACTGGAGATTTGTTCATTTATTTTCATTACTGAATCATAATACTGCGGTAAACCGCAAAAGCTGTCATATCATAAGTTATTAAAGTATTGGAACAATTTATTGTTGGAAGCATAACTATTTAATAGAGAATATGAATATTTTTTAAGGGAACGTGACGAAACGAGCAAGTCATGCACCTGATGGTAAGCACCACTCTAGCTTAAGAACATAGTGCCGCAAATTATGTTGAACTGTATCAGTTCGAACCTGTTTAGAGCTGTGCTGCGCTCGTTACCCAGTTATAAAAGGTGGTATATTGCTACGCCCAGTAATTACACCGACAACACTGAATAGGATGCAATATCAAAAACAAGATAACACTTGGAAATCTGCACGTCCCATATTTGACTGAGAAAATAACAAAGGAATTATATGTAAAAAGTTATGGGTAGATATTAAAAAGTTAGAATAATTTTATTAAGAATAGCTCGAACACATTCAATTGTAATAATAATACTAAAAGAATTTATTTTCTCATCGCAAACACAGGAGTACAATAAATAAATAACAGTATTTAATATTTATAATCTAAGGTTTGAGGGAGCTAGTTTTTATACTAGCTTCAAAGTCATGTGTTACAAAACACCAGACCCCGGCCTCTTACAATGCTTTACTTACATTGCTATTTTCAATTTGTACAACATAAGTATATGAAATTAACAGTCTAGTGAGAAACTAAATCTATAACATGAGTTAAAAAAAAAGAAAATTAAAAGTATATAGAAAATATATTTTTGTAAATAATATAAAACAATAAATATAGAAACTAGTCGTTTTACAAATTGTTAATGAAATGCTGTCAGATATTAGCTTGTTTTATTTTTCTTTTCCTCCTACAAGAATAACATTTATTTTGCCTAATGGCGATATTTGACGAGTTGCATTTGGTCACTGTCGGAGTAATAACAGATTTGGGGTTCCGTTGGAAATTTAACACAAAACCGTGACTAAGTTGCTACATATAAGTTATGTCACTTATATCTGAGATAAGAAATACCGCGTTATTATTGAATACCAATAGTAATGACTAAAACACGCGGTCGTTATATGTGATGATTAACAAGTACGGATTTAGTATTTAAGTGTAATTGACATAGATTAAATAAGTCCTGCAGAACACTTAAAGTATGTCTTTACATGTTAACAGAATCAAAAGTATGTGCCTCTTGCTACTGCATACATGTATAAATATATTTTTTTTAACAAGAATATATTTAACTGAAAAATTGCAGTCCACTATTGCGAGTACTAAACACGATAAAAAATTGCCACAACAACTACAAAAAATGCTGTAATAACTTGTACTTTGCGGTTTATTAAAGGTAATAGTTTGCTGGCCAAAAATGAAATTTATTGAAATTTCTCAAATATTACAATTTTGCAAACATCACAACTGTCGTACACAAATTTTAAATAGCAACGCTGAGTATAGGACTCTGAAGGAATGCCAGTGTTACGCAATGTGTCCTTTGCAAAACACTCGTCCGCAGAGGGGTTTCTCCAATTTTACGTTGTTTCGCAAATACATTGAGCTGTGAGAACATGACACAGAATTTGAGAGTCGGCTCCAAAAGACAATGTCCTACGTGCAAAAACAAAAGGTGTGCGTCTAATTAAGCGCTCGCACGCCTCAAGCGGAATACAGGGTCGGATTGAGGGAGTGATAAAAGTAAGTTTTAGAAATCGGTATTTCTGGACGCAAAAATATTACAATTATACTAAGAAAACAATTTTTGTACGAATAAATCATACTCTATAATAATGTTTTTATATATTAGAAATGTATTATATTTACACATACTATGTACATACATCATATTTATTCAGAAAAATAATTGTTTAACCTTTAGTGAATCTTATGAATTTCTTCCATATCTATACAAGGATTAAAGGTTTGAAGATGTTCCTCTTTAAAAAGTAAACCAAAATGTTTTTGCATTACAAAACATAATAAGTTAATAAATGTAGTTTTTGGTTTAACTTATCGTTTACCGTGTGTTCACTGCGACCTCAAACGATAAAGTGTGCACTAAAACGATGCGCTTGTCACTAAGGCAAATAGCGCGGTTGCTTGCAAAGGTTAAGTATTGTAGACATTTAATGCACCGCTCGTTGCATAATGTATCACTAAATTGTCCGGATGCCCTATACACTGCAACTTCTGCACATTTCCAACGGGGAACATATCCAATGAAACTGAACGTTATTTCGAAATAAAACTTACATTTTCATGAGAACCTCTACAAGAACGATAATTAATGCATAGATACGATGTTGAAAAACCAAATATAAACGTTAGCAACAAGTTTTGTTCATAACAACAATTTTTTTTTATACGGACAATATATAACGTACCACTATTCAGAACAAAATATAAAAATATATTTTATAATTTACGAAAACACTTTTAAGTACCACTCAACAAGGACCAACATTGTCAAGTAGACTATAAAAATGTTTAAAAAATCTATTATCACTTTTGCCCCATTAGTATAACTATATCACCGTTTTATGTAAAAAATATTATACAATACTTTACGTATCAACCCTAAAAAGAATGCTTCCCATACAAGTAAAAATTTGTGTTTTACTATTTCATTAATATTTAATGATTTAATTTTAAAATGCAAAGTTTAGAGCTAATTCATTAAAATGATAATAACATTCAATTTTATTGTCCGACAAAAAAACTGCACGGATATTCGATTATGTACGTACATGTGTGTGACATATTCATGTGTGTGAAGATCTCAAACAAATGAAAAAGAATGAGGCTACTACTTGACTAATGATAAAACAAAATCGACACTCACCATCATGCTGTGTGAAAAAACTCGTACTTTAATGACTGATGTTCTAAGGATTCTTGAGAGATGCGATATCCCATGTGCCGTTAGTCGGCGGCGTGTGCGCCGGATTGTACTTAGCCATCTAATCATCTGTCCCTTTTATAGAGACGCAGTTTTGTCTAACCATTGCAAACTGCAGGGGGAGTCTGCAACAACAGCAAGCACAGGGCCGTACTCGGGTCAATGAAAAAGTTTTATTAATTCAAACATAAACACATTAATGGATACGCACAATTTCCATAGCCCCATTATGTGTGCAAGATTTTCATTAATATTGGCAACGCTCGCACGTTAAAACCGCGTGGGTGCTAATTCTTTATAAGGTTAACACGTTCCTTACGCAATTATGTGATTTATTGCTTAAACCAAATTCGAGTTAAGTTTCTTGCTTCCGGACTTTATAGTTCCAGTACAGATTTTATAGTTCAAGAAGAGGAGCCGGTCAAGGTCAGGGACTACTGGTCATTTTAAAACGTATAAGATTCTATGGTATGTTTAAAAAAAACAAGGTATTGATACAAGATTGAATTTTTATAACGCGTTAAAACCTCTTCTCTACATAATGTGAAATATAAACTGTAAATTAACATAAATTTTTAGAATATTTTTTTTTATATGAATTTAGAATTAGAAACATAAGAATTTTTTGTTATTCTTAGTTATATTCATGCGTATTGGATTTACTTATGTCTTCGAATGCGTGTCTGATTCCCCGAGTACCTTGAACTACTAACTACTATTACACCTTCATTAGAATCTTCGGCGGTAGAAATTTAACCGTATTTTCATATAAATTTCCTAACTCTCTTGATGTATTCTCATTAATTGTATATTTTGAAAATTTACATAATATATA